>PVKA01005820.1:0-72064 GCA_004027165.1 Ctenomys sociabilis
TTTAATTGAATGAGATGATGATTACATCATCTGTAATCTGTAGAAAATAAAGTGTCCACATGGAGGACATCGTTCTGCTTGAAGGTGGCAGGGCCGAGAGGCTGGAGATGAGTGGGGTGTAGGCAATTTTATTCCAGGATGTGCTTGCCAGAAATACCCTGGGAATGAACCAGAAGCAGTTCAGGTTGGCAGGGGGTCACTGAGCTCCGGAAACTCAGAGTGAAAGACTAAGTCCATTAGTTTTTAAATTTATGTAAACCATTCCTCCTCTGCTATACTTTCTTTCTGCTTGAAATACACACACGAGATTCTTGAGAAGAAAATCAGATTAATGTTCCTTGGTTTAGGTCAGAGGCAGATGCTCATAGTGCTAAAATGTTGGTACTATCTTCTTTCATTTCCATACTCTCCAGCTCCGCATGGCAGGGCTGAGCATGTCTGCCCCAACATCTGCAAAAGTAAGACAGCTCCTGCTTCTCCCAGACCCACCTGATAAAGAGATGCCAACAAGTTCTTGTTATAAGTCATAAAGCCAGGTCTTACCCTTCTTGGCAGGGTTAAAAAATGTGTAGAATTAAAGTTATACATCAGTAAAAGCTTGAAATTCCTGTCATCAAATTATCGCCAAATCTATTTTAAATCAGTGTTCCCAATTTCAACAGAGTACATTATGATCTCTTGCTGGAAAGTTGTTTGGACTTATTTTTGTTTTATTGATATTTTTTTCTGCAAAGCTTTATTCCAGAGGCGCTCCATCCTTCTTGGCCGCTGCCTTCATTATGGTGACCAGCTCGTTGCTCAGCTCCTCATGCTTCTTCTTGGTGCAGATGTCTGTCCCTACCCTTTTCTTGATGAACTTCAGGGCGTGCTTGTCCTTGGAGACCTTGAGCAGCTCCATGGCACTCTGCTCATAGGGGGTGAGGTCACACACCTCCAAGATCACGCCCCTCATGAGCTTGGTGTGTTCGGTGAGGTGTCCGTGATGGCGGCTGTGCCTCAGTTTGCTCACATTCTTACCTTGTGGCCCTTGTTGAGGTCCGCGGCCATGCGCTAGTGTAGGGCCATGGCTACTATTCTTCTTCAATGATTGCTGTGGTGGAAGGCTTACTGAATTTTTTATATCACAGAATTCTTTCTGACTCTCAGAAAACCTTCCATTTATCAGACAATTTAAAATAAAAAAGATTCACAATAGTCAGTTTTTGAAAAGAATAGAGATGAAATAGTTAACAGGACTTCCCTGAGGTCTGGAACCAAAAAACTACTGGTATACCTAGCACAGTTTTCCCCGATATGTACTAAATTTACTGAAATATTTGTGTCTTTAGTATTAAACACATTGTATTTTCAATTTTAATGACTAAAACTTAAGGTAACCTCATCTTAAGCATCTGTGATATTTAGAAAAATTACCCATAATGCAGGCATAATAGTATTTATACGTTTTATCTTTTTTTAATTAATTTATTTATTTTTTATTTTATTGAAGTACAAATATCAATCAGACAGTTTCAAGACACCTTAAGACAGATTTCTTAAATTAATACATTGCAAACTGTTTTCATAACGTTTTGGTATCGTACAAGGTGCATACATGATATTATATTTACAGATATTATTTTAGCAGATGTCTCTTATCAGTAAATTAAGAGTGTAGCTGTTTACTTATCTTATTTTTTATACCTGAATTATATCAAAAATTCAATAATTATTTTCCTAGTGGATGACCATATTACTAGAAGCCGACATAATATTCTGTCCAACCACCATTAGTGCAAATCTTGCCTCTCATAGGATTATGTAGAAGCACGGCGTTATCTATCCCAACTGTACTGTCTATACACACACATCATGATTTTTTCTTTCTATGGACCTTCCTTTGTCTACACTTGTCAAAGGTGGGCACTCCATTGTCATTCAACTAACTTAGGTGCTTGAACTCGACACCACAATCCAGCACAGTCCAGCATTCCACAACAATAGTGAGTTATTCAAAGAAGTTGTACATTTTATCTTTGTGCAGTTCTTATACAAGTTAGAAAATTTTATTTTATGAAATTATAAATATATACATATTGATTAATTTTAACTATTCTAACATTTATTTATGTTTTTTATTTTATTTTTAATTTTTTCGGTGGTAATTTTTTTCACTGGGGAGTGAACCTTGTGCTTGCCAGGCAAGTGCTGATTCTATTGAGCTATCTCCTTGGCCCTTATTGTAACATTTATAAACTTATATAATTTAATTTTAAATCAATAGTTAAATAGTTTCAATGATGTATTAAATTTCTTAATAAGTTTATTAATTCTGTATTAAATATTGATATCTAAATACTGGCCACTAAATGATATTAAAACATTTGCCAAAATTTTCTCTAGGAGGAATTTGAAAATTACTTTGCTTCAGTTATGATGTCAAATTGTGTAGATAATTAAGTTTAAATCAATTAATTATACCTTTTTTACTTCTTACTCCCTCATTATATAAAATATTATGAAGCATTTTTGTTATATAAAATTGCTCTCTGAATTTTCAAGATATTTTCAAGATGACTGATTGAGCAAGATGGCATTTAGGATGTAGTGACAGAGACTCTTCTAAGGCATCTTTATGGTTTTAGTGTACAGTGTTGATCTCACTAGATTAAAAGTTATGTGAGCTATAGACATTTACAATGCCAGCTACTTTTGCATTAATTTATGTAGCTAATAGCACAGCATTAGTTTTTGCTTATCAGTTTATAAGGTTGTAATGCAATCATTTTTTCTTATATTTCCACTACATATAAATTCCTTCTAGGAAGGTCATGTTTATTTTTAAAAACAATTGAATTTATATCTATTTTTATCTATATCTGTCTTTTATTGTAAGGCAGCATTATCTATAGGTGAAATAACATTAGTAGTAATTTATATTTTCTTTGTATGTTAAAACTTCATGAGTAGCAGTATCACCAATTTCAGCTTCTGTGGAAATCGCATTTCTACATTTTCTGAGTTCTTTCCAACTGTTTTAAATTGAACGCAGAAGGCCTTCACCTTGTCTCATCTTCTGAGGCTCATACAGTTAGGAATAATCATTTATAATTACCCAGAAAAAAATGCTTCTCTCAAACACTCCTCATTCTCACCTTGACCAATTAAGCCCTCAGAATCTGTTGCTTCCACAATATTTATGTGCACATAGAATAACACTTTTATTTGATGCTCCATTGTACATGTACTCCTAGCACCATCTTCACTGGTGTATTTATCTCTGTAGTAAAATCAGTTTGGCCGTAAGTAGCTAAAGCCCTTCTCTGAGAGCCTAAACAAAAGTTTTGTTCGGGTCTAACATTTTCAAGGCTCCCCTAACTTCTTAACTTTCATGGCCAAATAAAATAATATTTTTTCTGCCTCGACAAAATAATGCACAACACAGGCACATACACATGCATGAATCTAACATGGAACAAAAGCTTTTCTAACTTTTTGAATCGCCAATTTTGCTAGCCATGTGACACTAAATAAAGGAGCCCCCTGGCTACTATATTTCTTGTATTTGTTGAGAGTCACTCTCTCAAGGAAGCTCTCAATATGAGGGGGAAGGACTCTCAATCCTAGCACGTTTTCTAATTCCAAATTTGAACACTTTGTGTATTTGTTCTGTGCCTCAGTTTGCCTATCCAGGATTTAATGCTTACCTCTTGGGTTTCTTAGAAGTTAAATGAATCACATATATATGTATATGTATATGCATATGCATATGTATAGCTATCTATCTATCTATCTGTCTGTCTGTCTGTCTGTCTGTCTGTCTGTCTGTCTGTCTATCTATCTATCTATCTATCTATCTATCTATCTATCTATCTATCTATGGCAGAAGTATATTCCTGGCTATGCTTACTTTGGCTATCCATGCCTCTAATAATAATAATAATAATAATAATAACTCACATGTCAAAATGTTCAGAATAAGTTAAAAATTAAATTTAAATCATACTGCTTGAATATCTGTCCACTGTATCTGCTTTGTGATTTTATGATGATATACTTTATGACTAGACATATCTTTCTAATATCTATGAGTAATTTCAATCACCTTTACTAGTTTAGTCATGCTTTGTGCTTTCTTGACATTTCTAAAATCAAGGTAATTCTTTAGGAATTTTTATGATAATTTGTAACTCACAGACAGCAGAGCCACAAATAACTGTTGGATTCTTCAAGATCACCTGTATTCTTGGTTTAAGCTGGGCAAAAGGAATTTGGTGCTTGATTTTGTAATGACATAGCTTTTTAGAAAGGTTCCTTTGTCCACTTGGATCTGAACACTTCTGCATTTTTATCCTGCTTTGAAAATTATTTTTTCTACATGGTGTGCATCACATATTTTCCGCAGTGATTATTAGGTTGCTTAGAGAAATGAGAGGGTGGATAATGCCATTAGATGGAGTGTAATAGTGACATTAGTCTAATAAGAATACATTGTGCTTCTAGTGTATTCACAATGTCTAAATTACATTATTACAATTTTGTCAGCATTTACTCTAATGGACTGAGAGAATTAAAGTGCCACAAATATGTACTTTTTTATAATTATGTTGGGCCTTTCAATGTATTCCTTCATTCAACATGGATGTGCAAGCTTAAAGTGGCCTGATCATTTGAAATACAAACAAAATGCCATTAGTCAATGAGCGGCAAGTGTAAATAGGAGCAACCCAGAGAAGGGAGGGCTAGACTGAAAATGGTCACCGTTCATGAGACCCAGTTGCGGTGTGCTGTGTGCACTTTCTGGGAGGACTGCAAGCCTGAGTCCCAGGACACGGCAAATGCAGAATGTGTTTGGTGGGGGAAGGAATGGAAGGCCACCGACAGAGACTGCATATGTGATAGAACTTGATGGGTAAGTTTGTACAAAAGAAAAAAATAACCTAAGTAGCTTGGAATTCTAGAAATAGCTTTTAGCAAAAACAAAAGATTAAAATGCAGTGATAGTAGTTTCATCACTATTAAAGAATAGCATCAAAGTTTGTCTAACATGGATGAGAAAGAGCTGGGGTCATGGTGAGAGGTGGTGATGGGAGCAGAGTGGCTATACTTAGAGACTTTCTGAGATGTTGTCCCATGTACTAAGCATGTTACCTAAACTGTCTCATTTCAGACTTCATGATAGCCATACGTGAAATATAATCCCTCATATTTTAGATGGATATACTGAGGGTCAGTGTGACCAAGCAACTTGGACTAAGTCACACCCTTAGTAAACTGGACTCTGTCATCTTCCCCCTAAAATCAAGTCCAGAGTTCTACAGAACCCTACACAATTTACTTCCAAAAATGAATGACTACAGAGGAAAGAGAAGACAGAAGGATGGACGGGGGGGGGGCTACAGATGTCTTAGCAAGATTGAATGTTTGATAGGACCAATACCTAAGCTTCTCAGAGAGACAAGGTCACTCTTATTTAAGCAGGAAGACTAAAGTCAGTGTAATGTGCATAATATGACCCATCTAGTTGAGGTAAGGAACAGTATATTTAGTTCTGAGATTCTTTTTTGACTAGAACAAAGAAGTAATAGATTTTATTACATTCAAAAGTTTGGGACATAGTTTAACATATGGTGAGACAAGGTCTAGGTTTAGCCTTTTGTATCTGGATAGCCAGTTTTCCCAGAACCATGTCAAAGAGACTATGTTGTCTCCAATATATGTATTTGGCCTCTTTTTCACAGATCAAAGGGCTGAAAGTGCCTGGGATTATTTCAAGATCCTCTGTTTTGTTTCATAGATCCACATGGCCATTTTTCTGCCAGCACCATGCTGTTTTCATCACTGTAATATAATTTGAGATCTCGGGTTGGGATACTACTGCTTTGCTCTTGTTAGTTTGCTACTGCTTTTATTATTCTGGGTCTCTTCTAGTTGTACATAAATTTTAGGATAGTTTTCTCTAATTCTATGGATACTGTTCGGTATTATTTAGATTGGGAATGTGTTAAATCTGTGGATCAGTTTTGGCAGGCTGGCCATATCGATTTTGCTTATCCAGGAGCAGGGGATATTTTTCTATGTTCTGGTGTCCTCTTCAATCTCAATATTCAGAGTACTCTAGTTTTCATTGTAGAGGTCTTTTCTTTCTTATAGAAAAATAGAAACTGAAAACTGGTTGTTTAAGAGAAATCGTTTGTTCATGAGCTTCTGGTTCATAAGTGCTGCGAGATCAGGTGTGGAGTGATCCTCGCGGGGACTGTGGGGTACCCCGGACATGTCACTCCTGGCGCGTGCTTGGAGGAGACACACAACAGGTCCTTGGCGGTGGCTCGTGGCTCAGGCTTGCAGTCATTACGTTATCTTACATATATACATTTTTACATCTGAAAATTTATAGATATAATATATGAAAGGAATATTAATGGAACTGTTCATAAAAATTAGAGCATTGTCAATACCTCGGCTGCTGCTTTGTGCTTGTTAAAATGCCCTTCTTTTCTTGGTAATGTTAATCCATGTGCATTTCTCACACCAGATTACCAACTTTTACAAGGTTTTGATGAACTTCATTTTAATGGAATTGCTCAATATATATTTTTGTGTTAATTGCCTTATTCAACAGCAAGTTTGTAAAATCATTCTCCAAATTACTGTATACGGTCGCAGTTCATCCGTGTTTGTTGTGGCGTAATGTTCTGCTGGGTGGTGAAGCACATTTATCTCTCAGTCTCCTGGTCAATGGTTTTGCATGTGTAGAGACATAAATAATATCAAGCCCAAAAGATCAAATAACATTGCCCTAATGTGCAATTTTCTGAGAGTTTTTAGCAGAGTATAATCCAGAATATCTGAAGGGATACAATGACCTAATTTTTTTCTAGAATTCCTACTACACATACCTTTTAATAATAATCTTAAAAGAAATCTTGATTGTGTTGTTGTTTGATTAATGATTATATATAAATTATCCTTTGCTAATGAAAACTGACTCTATTTACTCTTACATTAGTCAAAATGGAAAGACGCATTAATGTTTTCTTATGAAAGTGCAGAAGCTGACTATATAGTAGAAGACCACTTAGTGTCTGAAAAAGAAAAAGTAATTGCAATCAGGTCACTACTGGATCCACTTCAGACAGAAAAAAATAGGCAGCTGAGTGCCCAACACTCAAGTCAAAAATGTATTTCCAATTGCTCTTTTGTGGAAAAATTTCAAAATAACTATCACCAATTATCTCTTGATTTCCTAAAAATGAAAGCAAGATCCTTCAATGACATACCCAGAAAATATTTAAGTATGCCTCACCAGAATGAATCAGATTTAAATTAATTTTTAAATAGAAAAACAATTATTGCAGAAAATTTAAAATATACAGAAAAAGATTTAGAAATAAATTAAAATTATAGGTGTCTACCCCCAAGAGATGGTGACTCTCTAGACGGATGTTGTTTGCTGTCAAATATTCTTCTGAGACACTGGCTTTAAAATAGTTTTATATATTGTCTTGTAGGATTTGAGATTTGTTAGTAAGTTTGCAGTACATAATGATAACATTCCTCTTGGGGTCCTGCTACACATATATATTAACGTCTTCATTCTTTTTCATCCCTTTCTCTTCCTTCCCCCAGATTTAAAATCATTATTTTGTAAAATAAATGTGATGACTTGATGAAGACATTGGTGAAATAAAGTATTGGAACTTGTTTGCCCAAATTTGGATATAACAGTTTATTCTTTTCATACTCTGTGTACGTTCATTATAACTGGCAAGTGAGTCTAGAACTCAGATACCTGGTCTTCCACCCCATGTTTTTTTTTTTTTTAAAGTATTTTATCGTTTTAAAATGTTTTTATTTTTTAAAGAAAATAAGAAAATAAAAAGAACATTAGAAATGATACAGAATTTCACTAAGCAAGATGGTAGGAATTTAACAGTGGTTGTTGTACTGAACCTTGTCTTTAAATTAGTTACTCAGGGCCACAGAGATAGCTCAGCTGTCTAAGTGCCTGGCTAGGCAAGCTCAAGGACCTAGGTTCAATCCCCAGTACCAGAGGCCATGCCAGCCCCACTCTGGTCCACTGAAATTGGGGTTGGTGGTGCATTCCTGTAATACCAGCACTGACGAGGCTGAAACAGGAGAATCATTATGAGTCCAAGCTGTGTAATGAGACCCTGTACCAAGTGCTTAAAATGAAAAAAATTTCATTATGAGTCAGGGGATTGCATTTCAAAACCAGTGTGGGCAATTAGTGAGTCAGCCAGGCCTTGTCCTAAAAGAAAAATTGAAAAGGCTGGGTTACAGTATAGGGTGGAGGCTCAGAACTCGTCACCAATTAAAAAAAATCTAGAGGTGTAAATAACTATAATGTAGAATATTTTTTAGAGAGAGTGATAAAATAAGTTGACAGAAAATATAGAAGAGTTGTGCACATTGAAAATAACAACTTAAACTGCTGGGAAAAATTTATTGTATATATTTTAGTACCTTTTATTTATACTCAAAAATATTTTCAACTTTTGCTAAACACACACTAAACACATACACACACACACACACACACACACACACACACATAGAGTTTTTCTCTGAAACTACCATACAACTCTTAAGTCAATGGAAGAAATTAGTAAGTTCTTCACTGAAATTAAAAGCTGAAAATTCCTTATTTTTTTTCAGAAAAGTTTTGATAAGAAATCTTGAGTCTAAGAAAATTCTTAAAAGGTTTTTTTTTTTTTTTTTTTTTTTTGTGGAACCTGGAATTTGAACTCAGGCCCTTGTGCTTTTCAGGAAAACACTTATTCTACTGAGCCATCTCCCTGGTCCCTTGTAAGTTTTTAAATGAATACAATCTTTACTGTTTTCTTTGTTTTTGTCTTTATTTGTGAATTATAGCTGTTGATGTTTAGCTCATTTCCCTGGTTGATGTCCTTGGACACATAGGCTCACTTTGTAAACTAATGTTGAATTAGATTTTCCTAAAAGGTTATCTATGGAAAATTCCGTTCACAAACTTACATAAGCTTTATTTTGATGTTTTATTCTCAGTGTTCTGCCACTTTTAGAAAATTTCTTAATGTAACTTAATTTATTCTCTCTGCAATTATTTAGTTCTTTCCAGTTGAGCCCTTTCATCTTATCTATTATTACTGTATCTTATTTTCTCTTCCACAACTAATTATTCCTCTCTGCCATTTTCTTTCCTAACCCCACACCCTTCACAACAGAACTCTACTGATTTTAGTGCTCTTAATATTTCCGATCAATTCTCTTCCATTTCCAATGGTTTTGTTTCAACTGGGGATCATCTTAATATAAAACCTTACAATCTAAGGCATATGATGTTGAGTGTGGTGGCTTTCTCCTGCAATAGAAACACTCTATTAAGACAGGATTGTTAATCCAAACTCAGGCTGTGCAATTTAGTAAGATCCCTTCTCAAAAAAAAAAAAATTAAATGAGTTGGCAGGAGTATGCACAGGTATTAAGAAAGATAATCTTAAGGCTTTCATAGGTAAATGGATGTAACTAGAGACCATACTCATAAGTAAAATAAATAAGACCCACATGTGTAAACATCATATTGTCTCCCCAGTGTAAGAACCTGAAAGAGTAAACAAAATCCAAAAGGTACAAGAGATAACTACAAAAGGGAAAGAAACTGTTCAAAGTGAAGGAACATCCAGGATATGGGAAAAGTGAAAAAAAAAGAATATATGTTTATAAAAGGATAGCTGGGATAATTTTACTGCTGATTTCTTTTGTTCTATGAAAGGAACAGTTAATGCTTACATTATTTTGTTTTTAATATTTTTCTTTTGATCAATTTTGCATACTTATATCTGGTAATCTGAACAATTAATTTTTAAAAAATTTTATGCAATAGATGGAAACCTAGTCCCTGTGCTTGACAAAGCAGGCTTTTAATGCACTGAGCTACTTTTTTCTTCTTTATCTACTTCTTATGCTCTTTTTCTATGAATTATTTTGTGTAGCTTCACCATCATCACTCTCATCAACATCAGCATGAATATTTATAAAAAATCTTCAGTGGGCTCAGCAATGAATTAAACTCTTTCCTTTTACAGACATTCCCAATCCTTCCAATGAATGTTGATACATTTTTATAATCCTCTACTAATACCAAAAAAGGAAGTGGATGCAGTGGTGCATACCTCTCATTTCCAGCTACGTGGGAGGCCAAAGCAGGAGGATCATAAATTTGAAGACAATTTCTGAATTTTAGTGTACATGTGTCTTAAAATGCAAGTTTTCAAAAAGATGAGGGATGAAGGGAGCTGGGGAGCTAGATCCGCAGTCTAAGTGCCTGCCTGAAAAGCATAAGGTCCCAGATTTGATGCCCAGTGTTGCATGCATGCTGATATCATGCAGGCCACTGAAACTGGGTGTGGTGGCACACTCTTGTAATCCCAGTGCTGGGGAGGCTGAGACAGGAGAATCCCTATGAGTCTGAGCTGCATAGTGAAGCCCTGTACCAAATAAATAAGTAAATAAAAGATTTTTTAAAAATATGAGAAACATAGCTCACTAGGAGAGCATATACAAGGCAGAGCTTGTATTTAACTAGGCCTGAAAATGATAGGGAGAGAGAGAGAGAGAGAGAAAGAGAGAGAGAGAGAGAGAGAGAGAGAGAGAGAGAGAGAGAGAGAATGTGGGGCTCTGAATGGTTGAATCACATGTTAAAGAACAACATGGAATCACAGTTGTGGCTGATCTATCACTGAACTGTTGAGATTTTCTGCTCTCTTACATTGTCTAGAAATCAGTATCACCGATTTCATATCATCCTATAATCAGTGACCATATCCTTTTGAATAACCTCTATGGTTTTTTACCACTTAATATTTGCCTCATCATAGCCAATTTTGTCGAGTAGCAGTGTGCACTCATGAGTCCACTCAGTTTTAACATATTCATTTGTTGTTCTGATCACCAAATCCCTGGGTTACATGTAGTATTATATGCAAGTAATGGACTCGATCATCTTCTTAAAGGTCACTTAGCAGCTGATCATGGCGCACACACCTGTAATCTGGGCTACTCAGAAGACTGATGCAGGACAATCCTAAATTCAAGGACAGTATGAGCAATTTAGTGAAAACTCATCTCAAAGTAGAAATTTAAAAGGGGATGGGCTAGAGAAATAGTGCAGCGGTGCAGCACAGATCCTCAACCTTAACACACACACACACACACACACACACACACACACATACATATACATATACACAAATAAAACATATAATTGAATCTATGGTTTTCATGTGATTTGAGTGATGGTCTTAACCTAGGAAGAAAAATGAAATAGAACTATAATGATTCATGTGTCTGTCTCTTCAGTCATACCAAGTGGGTCTCAGAAATTGTGTAAAATGCAAGACAGCAAGTAGTTTTGGCTTTGAAAACCACATAATCTTTTGCAAGCATTCATCCATGTCATTATAGCAGAAAGCCACAAACA
Organism: Ctenomys sociabilis; assembly: GCA_004027165.1. Lineage (NCBI taxonomy): Eukaryota > Metazoa > Chordata > Mammalia > Rodentia > Ctenomyidae > Ctenomys > Ctenomys sociabilis. The sequence goes on from PVKA01005820.1 coordinate 11,462, forward strand.
CCATGACAACCAACATTCACTCTATCTGATACAACTTTATTCATGAATACAAATATTTAAATTTCATTCTACATGCCATGAAATATTATCCTCTTTTTATTTCAACTATTTAAAATGTAAACATTACTTTTGGGTCATAATAAAAAGTCAGGATAGGTCAGTAGGCTGAGACTTTCCTGAGGACCACAGTTTGCTGACCCTGAACTCACATGAAAACTGTGACACTGGAGTCTGTCTTTTGGCAAGGAATTAATTTTTTTATTTTGGTACCTGGGATCAAACTCATGATCTTGTGCTTGCCAGACAGGTACTTAGGCCACTGAGCTATCTCAAATGCCCAAGATTTTATTTTTGATGCTTAGTGTATTCCGGAAGCAGACTTGTAAATGTACAACTGTTCACCAAAAGTGCAATGAATTGAGTAGCTGCTGTGAAGAATGCTGTTGATTGTTCAAAACAAATGCAATAATTACTTTGGCCCACTGAAGTTTGTTCCAACCACCATGAAGATGCTGATTTTAGCACTTTACTCATAGTCATAAGTAAATTATTTTCAAAGTAAGATGGTATCCTAAGCTGGTTAGAGCGCAGCTTTAAAATTACCTTCTGCTCCTAACCATCACCCAGATGGTCTGAAGCTGCTCTGTGCAGAAACTCATCTGGCCAGGAGGGTTTCAGTGTCTCAGTCATTTTCCCCGCCAGTCAGCACGAATCCCCAAGACTTGTGTTTTGGTGATTAGTTCAGGGCCAAAACAGATGAAGATACAGGATCAATCATGCTATTTTCAGACCTATTGAAAGACTGACCTCACAGAAAACTTCAGAGAAGTATTCTCACAACCACAGTACCCACACGGGGTCTGTGACTCATTGGATGAGAACCTTGAGGGTGTGGTTGATAATGTAGGGAAGTCAGTCCCAAAATTCTTCTAGACTTGGATTTGTAGATTCTACGGTTTAGAGAGTCTAATGCAACTTTAATTTCCTGTTAGAACAGTTCAAATATATGCAAATGTCACATACATATTCACCCCAAACTGCTTTTTGATTGCTGACTATGTAATGAGCATTTTATTAGGTATTGGAGGTAGGTGGTTTATAAGTAGAAAATTATCACTCTCAGTATTTTAGGTGTATGTATAATAATCATGACATAATATACCATTTTACTGAAACTAAATTATGATGATAATACATTATTTAAAAATTTAGAAAAGTTAATTAAATTAAAATTACTTCTTCATCAAAGCATGCATAATTTTAAAAAATAAGAAAGTATGCACATGTAAACTTCACACATACTTTTGCTCCCCAAGGAGAAGAGGAGTGAGCTTTGGGAGCCATGGCAGCTGAGAACACATCAAGGTGGCTCTCAGAATGCTGTGTGCCAGGGGTTGATCACAGTCCAAGCAAAAAGATTCTTGAGTAAGATTTATTTATTTTTCTGAAGTCTATTTATTTATTTATTTTTATGTATGTGATACAGGGTCTCACTACACAACTCAGAGTCATAGTGATCCTCCTGTTCTCAGCCTCCCCAGTGCTGGGATTACAGGAATGAGTCAGTATGCCCCCAGACTCGGTGGCTAGCTCAGTGCTCCCAGGGGCAGGGCTGGCACCGCGTGTCCTGTTGGGTGGGGATTGAACCCTGTCCCTGAGCTTGACTAAGCATGTACTTTGTCCACTGAGATATCTTGCCAGTCCTTGAATAAGTTTTAACAGAAATTTCAGAAGTATGTTTTTTCATAAACTTCTTTTGTGATTTTGTTGATACTACAGAATTCACAATTTAATTTTTATTTATAAATACTATTTCATTAGGAATGGTTTTGCTATATATTTATCTGTGAGTACTTTTAGTTCAAATGTTCATTGAATTAAAACTAGAACTTCCTAGGAAAATATTTTTGATGCTTTTCTAAAGATAGTGTATTTTTTTCCTATGTTCTTTGGTTGTACTTTGCTAAAAGTGGACTTACTCAACATTAGACCAATTTGTCAAGTTTGCCATAGTGCACTAACATTTATTCAGAAATTTCAGCACATTTCATTGTGTAAAATGAAATGTGCTGAAATTTCATTGTGTAATCAGTCTTTTATTTCTAGATTCTTTTCTCTCTTTTTCTTTCATTACTTAAGACATATCCGGGATTATGAAATACCCACTGTGCTGTCTTAGCTGTCTATTTATTCTGCTGTTGATTTGGCCATTTGTGATGAATTGCTCTGATTTGAGGGAATTATTTGAGATATGCCAAATAACCAGTTACTGAGATTTTTCTTTACAACATGGTAAGTTACCACATATTAGCATTCTTTGGATATAGTAGGAATTCCTAAGTGCTGAAATAGAAGTGTACTTGGAATTGTGCTTCAAATGTTATGTGTGGTCACTAGCATGGTTTTATCCCCCTCCCCCAACTCACCTGTGGGGATATTTCGATAGAGCTTCAGGTTACTCTTGTGAATGTGAGTAATCTGGAAAAACTTTAAAAAGTACTTTATCATTATCAAAATTTCTTTACTTACAGGTTACATTTGTTTGGTGCTATGTATTTGGATAAAATATTACCATTGTTTGAAAAACTGAAGATTTTTCTTTTTTCAGTCCATATGGAGCAGAGTAATATAAAGAAAACACTAATTTTTCAGGTAACTTGAATATATGCACTGAACACATGAATCTATGTATGTGAATAGTGTCCATCCACGGTTTCTGTTCCTGTGATTTCATAGTCTCACAGGTAAAGAGGGACTACTCTATATGAAACCAGATTCTTTTCTTAGTGTGTTAGAGTGCTTAGACATTAAATATATGGAAGGATTGTACGTTTCAAGTTGTTTAAGGGTGGTTTTACTTCTTAAAATAAAAATTATTTATTTATTTATTTGGTATAGGAATTCATTGTGCAGCTCAGACTCACAGTGATACTCTTATCTCAGCTCCCCAGCAATGGGATGATAGGTGTGCTCCACGGCACCCAGTTTTGGGCTGGCATGATGCTCCCGAAGTCATGGGGCTGACACAGCCTGAGGTACCAAGGTTCGAACTGGATCCTTGTGTTTGCCAAGCAGGTGGTTAGACCGCTGAGCTACCTTCCTAGCCTGAAGGGCATTTTTCTTAACAAACAGTAATATTAATAACCCAAAATATTGTGCATCAATTGTAGTTTTGCTCTTGGCAAATGTTCTTAAGGATGTCTGTGTTCTATTTCTTGTCAGTGTTCCTGCCTTAATTTTAGCATTTGTTATGGATTTGCATTTTGCATTATCTCAATGCCTTGAGAATTCAACTGTAACCTTATTTTCTTCATTTTAAAGAAAAAATTCCTTGTACAACAAATAAACTTAAAATGTAGAGCTATAAATAAATTTTACAAAAATGTGTTTTAAGATATAAGTCGATGCTAAACTTCTAGACCAATGCAATGCTACCTAAATAGAACATTAGGGGCCAGGGAGATGGTTCAGTGGAATAAGCACTTCCCTGGCAAGTGCAAAGGCCTGAGTTCAATTCCCTGGTTCTGCCAAAAACAAACAAACAAACAAACAAAAAATTTAGAAATGATAAAATGGGGCTTGGGAGATGGCTTAGTAGGATAAGTGATTGTTTGGCAAGCACAAGGGCTTGCCTGGTTCTGAAAAAAAAAAAAAAGAGAAAATATCAAATATATTTTCCTTTTTAAGGAAAATGCAGAAATGGGGCACAGTGAAGGTGTTACATTAAACATGAGTTAGTGAGTCTTAAAGGTGGCCTTTTGGCTGTGCCATGTCTCTTTCATAAAAGTGGTGGGTGCTTTGAAGTATCTACTTCTGCTTTTATTTTCATGTACAATTTTAAATACTGCTACGACACTGTTTCCTAAGAATATACACAGAGAAAATTATTGGTGCTGTGATTTAACTTTGCGTGAGTACTAAGTGACTTACCAATTCTGATTCTGTCCTCTGCATGTGAATTTGCACATATTTATGATTAGGAAGCAGCTGCCTGAGGATATTGCTTGTTTCCAAATGTTGGTTATTATTTCAGTTTAAGCTCTACATTATAGAATACTTAAAATCCTTGGTATTTTATGTGCTTCAAAAGACAAGCAGTTTTCATCCCTGTCCAAAGTCCCAGTTCAAGGTGCAGGTCATGGTGCAGAATGGGACCCTAACTGAAGCCATCCTTGATGAAGCTTAGGAGTTGGATCACTACCTCAGAGCAGATTTGTTTGACCCTGATATTAAGATATTTGGAGGAGAATCACATTTCAAATGTACAAAGGAAATAACTACACAGTTTTAAACCAGTGTCGGTGTGGGACAGAATGGTCTTTCCCAAAACAGAATGCTGGTTATACTACTTTTAGTTTTAACTCAATATAGGCTTTTTTAAAAACATTCCACAATTTTCTCTATTTCACGCAGTTGGCTTGCAAAATGTTCTGGAATGTGATGTGCTGTGGCAGCTGCAAAAGATGCTGAAGATTTACATTTCTAAATAGACACATAATTATATTAAACAGCTAAACTACTAGCATATATTAGAGATAAGACTTCTGAGAGAGGGGTCTTGGAGAGCATGAGTAATCAGAGGGAGCGTATCAGTTAAGGATGCTCATAGGAGGGCAATAAAGCCGGATTATGAGCTTTTCTTTCTTGCAATAGTGTTTTTATCGGTACATGTGTATAGTACATAATGTTTACATTCCTTGTGGGATTTGTACATAATGTATCCTAATTTCTTTGTTCACCCCCTTTCCATCTCTCCAGTCATCTCTTGATCCCTTCCTTTTTTGGTGTGTTTGAAGTATGTCATGTTTACATTCTTTGTACACTCGGTCCATGGAGACAATACATCTTAATTCCCTTGTTCATTCTCTCTCCCTCTTCACCCTCCACTTCTTGATTCCATTCCTTTTTGAGAAGAATGTATCTCCCTAACCCCTTTTAGTGGTCCCTTGGTTGGACTCTTTGACAAGAAGATACTGATTGTCAATGAATTTATATCATTTACTGAAGAACTCTGATGATTGCATAATGTTTGTGATTATGTGGTACAAATTTGTAAAGCATTTCAAATATATGATAAATCACTAGCCTAAAAAACTGGTCAGATTTCTAATCATGTTTCTGAAGACCTAGATAAGAGTGTTTAAACTTTGAGGGACATAGGAGGAACTTCCTATTTCCATTTCTAACATTTCTTTTCCATTTCAGCCAAAAAGTTGATGCACTAAAAAAACTGAGCCTAAACAGTTAATGTACTTGGGAGAGGTAACAGCCATGGTATTGTAGTTTGAACGAGCTTCCCTGAAACCATGTTGTACTCTGGAAGATAATGTGTGCACACAGTGGACTTTGGAGTAGAGAGGACAGGGCACTTGTGAATGTGACAGCAGAGGGACATCTCCAAGGCAGAAGGTTGGGGCGTATAAGGCTACTTGGATAGCCAGAGAAGTGGAACAGCTCCATGCTATGAAGGCTTATATAAAATGAGCTCTGCAAAGTAGTCTTGAATAACAGGCACATATAAATTAAGATTCAGGCCGGGCATGGTGGCGCAGGCCTGTAATCCCAGCACTTGGGAGGCTGAGGCAGGAGGATTGTTGTAAGTTCAAGACCAGCCTGAGCTACAAAGTGAGCATAAGGCCAGCCTGAGCTGCATAGTGAGACCCTGCCTCAAAAAGACAAAAAAAAAAAAAAATAAATAAAATAAATAAAAAATAAATTAAGATTCAAGAAAAAAGTGAAGTTACTGTACAATTATCAGTTTTTAAAAAGAGTTTTGAGTCCTTTTTTGGCAGAATTGGGGACTGAACTCAGGCCCTTGCGCTTGCCAGGGAAGTGCTTATTCCACTGAACCATTTCCCTCGCTCTTAAAATGATTTTTGAGACAGGGTCTCACTGTGCATTCCAGGTTGGCCTTGAGCTCATGGGGTTCTTCTGTACCAATCACCCAGGTTCTGGGATTACAGGTGTGTGCACAAGAACGAGATGGATTTGTCATTTTTACTACTTTTCTAAGTTTTTTAAGTCTCAGATTTGTTTATATAAACATATCAAAGTGATATATATATATATATATATATATATTTCTCTTTCTTCAGAGTGATGTAAATCATATATTAATTGTCATCAGTGAAAAGCACATGCAGTGGGAAATAATTGATGTTAACATTTGGGCTACATATACTTTCTTTTAAAACCTATTTTTTAAAATGGCTTTGGCTTTTATTGATGATAGTCTTTGGCTATAGTTATGTATCTTTTAGTAATTACTCAAGGTTAAAGTGATTCTTACTACTCTTTAACATAGGGTAGAGGGGAAACAGGTATAGGTTGAGAACAAATATCAAATCATAAAGCTGAGGTTATATCACAAAACATAGCAGGATGATGATAAATATCAGGAGTTCTAGAACTAGCCTTTTAAGTTAGATAGAATCACATCAATGGTATGCTTTAAAAAGCTTCAGAACTCCATCTGATGATTGAGGACTGTGTTTAATAGATCATGTGATATTTTTAATTAAGGAAAATTAGTGACAGAAATCCATTATTTGACCTCTCTAGTTTTCATGTGACAACTTGGACAATGAGTATAAAAGAAGTTTCATCAGAAACAAGTTTTATTTGTTGGAGGTAAGGGAGCAGGCTGTACCATCTCATTACAAATCTAGACTTCCTCTTTTGAGTCTGACAAAGCTCCTATGTTTTCTTAAGATTTCCCAGAAGCAAACAGGCAATACTGGAAAAGGGAAGTTGAACAATGACATGCTTGCTTTGAAAGAAACATAACCATCATATGCCTCTGAAACTTTTGTAAATGAAATATTCCCTACTTTGCCTCGGTCTCCACTTTCTCAGATAAATCCATCCCCAGGAAACAGGATCACCACATTAATAAAATGTACTTTCTTTTCTTCTTTGGCTGCCAAAATGAGTGATTTAATTCCTTAGGAAAGTTTGCTGCCAGCGTTACACTATCTGATGACTGCGGGAATCCCACTAGCCATTGTTCTGGGACCAACAGCGGTGAGGTAAGCGGTGAGCTCACCTTTGGTCATGCAGTCTTGCTGCCTGAGTGAGAGGTACTAACAGACTTGAGAGAACTGCCAATTTGCTTAGTCTGTTTTGGCTTCCGCATTTTTTGCCATAGGGAATTAACTGAAAAAAACTTGAAACTTTTTTTTTTTTTGCCACTTTGTGTTTTATTTTATTTATTTTGTAAATGAAACCAATGTGTACCCTCTAAATAAATGTGAAAACAGAAAGAAGACAGGAAATTACTGATAATCACATCTCCTATATACAGACACCACTTTTTATTTTCACTTAGATGTGGGTGTACGTTATTTGGTAGGTTTCAAGCAATTGTAGAGGAGATTGCTTGGTTTTTAATCAGTACCAAACTTGTTATTCCTAAATAGTTACTTAAGCCCAAAGTATTTACTTGAGTTAAACTTTAACCAGCCCAAGTGACTAGTTCATCTGCTATAAAAAGTCTTGTGGAATACTTTGTATCAGCAAATATCATAAACCTGCATTTTTGAGTTTGTATTGTTTGTATTCAAACATAACTCTACAGTGTTACCTTTCTCCAAGTATTTCAGACACATTCTTCATGTTTGAAAACTGTATTACTCAGAAAACCTCTGTATCTAAACTATGTTAAAAATACATAGAAAAGAAATGACATCATGGAGCTTTGTGTTTGGCTAACACAGAGCGCTGCGGTGAGTCATGCAGTCCTGTGACCAGCTAGGCAACTTTCCAAGCCAGCCTGTAGAGATCCTTGACAACAGAACCTGCTGTTGTTTGAAGAGTAGATTTCAACAGTGACCTGTACACTTGGTAATTCTAGGCTTTATGGGGAGCAAAATCTGTTCCTATTCCTGCTGAATTAACAAAACCCTGACAATGAGATAACACTTAGTAAAGCTGACTCATTTCCTCATTTACAGATGAAAGGAGTTGTCCAAGAAATCACTATCTCATAGGGAAGTAATATTCCCTTCAGGTAATTATGTGTTTCTTTTTTTTTTTTAAGCAAGGCTGACTATAACATTGGCTTGTCATTAGTTACATATATGAAAGACTCAATTTTATTATGAAATAATATCATACACTAAAAGCCAGATCTATTCACATCTTTAAATATGAAACTGTGCAGATTTCACAAGCTATTCAGAAGAATTTATGTTGAATAAGAGGTAACAAAATATTGGAGTTCCAGGGGCCCAGTCGGTTAGCACGCCGTACTCATACTGAATAAGCAGGTAACAGTTGATTGAAAATTTACAATTTATTGTAATTTATATGTGGAATTAATGTAGATTTTTTTCTTACTCTTTTTAGCAAAGTAAGTTTTACTGGTGATGCTGTTAACTGCTATTCCCAACATCTTTGTTGGACAGTCCTGTCCCTCTTTCCTATCAGCTCAGCTAGAGAGAGAAGCAGGGGGATGATGGAGTGAAGGAAGCTGGGGGGAAGGGTGGGGCTTGCTGGGCATCAAAACATATCTGGGGATCTAGGGACAGCACAGTTGTATGAGGCTGTAGGACTTTTGTCCACGTTACTCAGGCTTGAACTGACTCAGCAAGACCTGCTCTTATGAAGAAGCGACTGTCCTTGGTCGGTGAAGTCTCCCAGGGACATTAGGAGAAACCCTGCCATCTCCACCTTGCTGGCTCGTTGAAAACTTCTGCATCTTTTAATTGGGTTGAGCTCCTCAAGGCTAGTTTGGAACATATTCATTTTAAAAGACAATGAAGATGTATTATGTACATGCACCAACTCCCCATGATGAATGTAATCATATGAACTGTGAACACGTATGAAAAGAAATATTAATTACAAAAATAAAAAATACAGGAAGCCAAATATGCTGAGAGAAAAAAAATTCAGTGTTTTCTTCTAATCATCACCAAGCATCTTATCTAGTTTTTTTCTAGACTCAATTTTAATGAGATTTTTATAAAACTGGAAATAGGCTCCTCTAAGTAGGAATTTAAACATTTCATACATTTATTATGTTCTTATTGCCCTCAATTGCCTCTTTGTCTAGTTGGTATGCTTGCTTCTGAATTCTCTCGTAATTTTCATAGTTGTACAATTTTTGTTTTAGTTAGGAAATCACAAATTGTGAAACACATTAAACTGAACATATTTTAAAATAGCCTAGCCTTTTCTCATGTTTTGGTAAGGCTGTTTACTTGTTTGGGGTTGCTAATAGGACTACATGACTACAAGTGGTGACCTCTAGGACCAGCTTGTTTACTCCAAAGGGAAAAATCCATCGAACAGCCACCAAGTACATTCTAGAACATCGGCCAACTACTCTGCAAATGTGTACAGTTTGGGCCTAGCACTGTTTGCCACCACTCTTGGAGAAGTAATATGCACACAGGACAAAGATTTGCTTCCAGATGTCACTGTGGGCTCTAATAACAGGAACTTCAGTGAGTGGCTCTTTCCTGCTTTTGGACTCCTGATAAAAGGCCACTGGAAACTTTAGTCTCTGGAAATTCATGGGGCTCTACTTTTTCAAAAAGGTGCTTTTGTACTCTGCACTTGAGTTCCAGAGAACTTCAATCTGAAGATTATGTTTCAGGACAGTGCTTGAGGAGAAAGTGCAAACTTTAGGGCTCAGAATATACTTATTACACTGTCTTTCTCTGTTCCACTTACAGGTCATAAGCCAGAGCTATGGTTCCATATGTGCAATCTGATAGCCTCAGGATTCACCTATTAGAAAGCAGTTAGAACTATAGGTGGATTTGGTCCCTCCCTGCCTTCCTGGCCTTCACTGGTCTATTTATGCACTGGGCCACACAACTTGGATCTGTTTTACAGTGTGGGCTTTTGTGTATATTTGATTCTAAAATATAAATGCAAATATGGGCCTTTAAAGTTGTTTAGAGGGAATATAGGAGAAGATCCTAGAAAGACACTTATGAGGCCTCACATGGGCTCCCAGAAGTCTTTGAGGCAGGACACCGGGGGTGTACATGAGCCTCGCAATGATGAGTTGTGTTTCCAGGCAGCACAGGTCCTTGACCCAAAGTGTTGTCTTGGTGCCAAGTACACCTTGGTGGAGTCCAGTCTGCTGTGACATGTGATATGGCTTTTGCAGTTTGGTTAGATTCTCAAATTTGAATACTCTGTGTCATGATGATACTTTAGGTTTTGCTTCAGAATATCATTTGAATTAAACCTAGGGGTTTTCTAATAGTGGTTGCTATCAGTGATATGCTGAGCAGTACTATATAATTTACATGCATCATCGTCTTTAATTTGGAAGTAGCTCTGAGCTTTAGATGGTCCTTATTCTCTAATAGATGAGGTAAATATTATTGAGTCAGTCAAGATGCTTTGTTCAGGTTCCTACAACTAGAAACTAACAGATCAGAAACCAGTCTCCTCTCCAGGCATGGCAGCACATGCCTGTGATTCTAGCACTCAGGAGGCTAAGGCAGTAGGTTCACTACGAGTTTGAGGACAGTCTGGGCTATCTGATAAGCTCAAAGCCAGGCTGAACTACACAGTGAGACCCCGGATCAAAAAATAAATAAATAAATAAAAGTAGTGTCTTGGGAGTACTGTTGACTTCTAGGCTTAGCAATAGATATTTCTTATAATCCTTGAGGTTGTGGTCTGAGAACAGGGACCTGTGTGACTGGTTTCCAGTGGGGGTTTCCTTCCTGGCTTGCAGATTACACCTCACCATGACCTCATGTGATCCAGAATCAGGAGCAAGTTCTCTTGCATTTCTTCCAGTAAGGACAGTATTCTAATTATGACCCTCTACCTCTTCCAAATCTAAGCACTTCTTAGAGTCCCCACCATCAAATTCCATCATACATGGAATTATGGCTTCAACAATGAAAAGGGTGGGTGCTTTCATCCCATTACCAGTGGGTTTTCAAATTCGTAGTTTAACTAGAGCTTCGCTGCCATGTATAACATAGAACATCTCATCATGATGTGATAGGTAGCACCCTGAGGCATGCATTCCTTCCTATTGTGGGGGCAGGAAGAGGCATCTACCATATGAGACCATACCCCTCAGTGAACCCCATTAGCAGTAACTTCTTTCTCCCAAATCTTCATACTTTGGATTCAAGCATTTGTTTCTCTCCTTCTCCAGGCTCAGAAACTTCCCTCTTCCAAAGAGCCAAAGAGATCTGCTCCTTGTGCTCCTCTGGCCTTCTCGTGGTTCCTAAGTCCCCTCTATGCTATGAGGAGCCAGCACACTGCTGTGTGGTGGCTGCAGCTGCCCACATTAGGCTGGCTATGCTCAGAGCTTCCACCTTCTTCTCCCTTGAAGCTGCTCTGTGCTCATGAATTTGAGGTCTAGGTCATATTGAACATGATGTTTGAGGAAATCACCACTTGTTTCTGCCTATTACAGCCCCATTGACTCTTTCCTTATTATTGTTTTTAAACAAATGTCTAAGAACTTACTGTGGCACTTATGCATCCTTGTTGGACAAAATGGGCATAGGTGTACTTAAACACAGCATTTTAATTAAACAGGCAGGTCACTATAAAGGTAAGAGAAAATAAGGACTTTCTACGTGACAGTGATTCAGAAGTTACTGTGAGAAATGTGTATATTTCTGTTCTTCCTTCATTGGGACAATGACTGATAAGCTGTTACTGAGTTCCAGGTACTATATTCTAGGAACTAGGCTTATACTGTGAATAAATGGATGTATATCTTTGCTCTTCTGGGTTTATGTATTAATGAGGAGCTTGGAGGTAGGAAAATTTTTATTTTCAGTGTATATGTCTTTTATGTAAAGCAATTTAAAAATCAATAATAACAATAAAATTATTTCTAGGGCCCCATGATTAACAGTTAATGATGCAGTCTTTAAAACCTCTTCTCGTCCTCTTCTCTTCTCTTCTCTTCTCTTCTCTTCTCTTCTCTTCTCTTCTCTTCTCTTCTCTTCTCTTCTCTTCTCTTCTCTTCTCTTCTCGTCTCGTCTCGTCTCGTCTCGTCTCGTCTCGTCTCGTCTCGTCTCGTCTCGTCTCGTCTCGTCTCGTCTCGTCTCTTCTGTCTCGTCTCGTCTCGTCTCGTCTCGTCTCGTCTCCCCTCCCGTCCCCTCCCCTCCTCTCTCTTCTCCTCTGCTCTCTTTTCCTCTCCTCTTCTCTCTCTCCCTGATGTGTGTGTGTGTGTGTGTGTGTATGTGTGTGTGTGTATTCTGAGCGATTTCAGTCTTATTTATTATTTATTTGCCATTTCAACTCTTTGGATCAGAATAAAAGCCTGTGATGTGAACATGAGCAGCTGGAAATTAGACTTTGGGTGTGTATCTGTCTGCAGCATATGCATGGTGAGGTGCCCAGTGGTCTCTTGGGAACCTGGATGACATGCACATACTAAGAAGGTAGGCTGGCCATGCCCATCACTCAGCATGTGACACTGGCCTAGTTCTTTCCCAACTTTGTGCAGGATATGGGGCCTGCTGCAGACTGTAGTATCCTTTCTAAATCTATCTCCTGAAATTCTCACTCCTCTGTGGCTACATGTAGAGGTGGGGAGTTTGGGGAAGTCAGGAAGATAAGAATGCGGCTGTGATCCAGCAGGCCTGGGAATCTTTGCAGGATGAGGATGGGACCTTGCCCTCTCCCTTGGAGCAGAGGAAACACCAAATGAAGACACTCAAGGACAAAAACCTTACCAGACATTAACTCTGCTGGCTCCTTGACCTTGAGTTTCTACATTCTAGAATTGGGGGAAAATAAATTTTCACTGCACAATACCATCCTCTGGTGGTATTCTATTATGGCATCTCAGACAATGGCAGGGCCTCTTCAACAACCTCACAAGAGGCCCAGACATGCTCCAAGGGCTGGTTACCTTCTGGGCCCTGCCAGCCCTGCCTCATTTCTCTTAATGTGTGCTTGTGCTTTTGCTTTCCTTGTATCGCTTACCTTCCTGACTTGATTAGAAGCTCCTTGCAGTTAGGACTGCAGTTATATGCATCTGGATACTACCCAAATTACCTGCTTAGGAGATAACTAGCCTCATAAACTGAAGCAGTTTGTTTTTGTTTTGGCTTCAAGACTGGCAAAGGAGTTAGAGAGAATTATGCATAAAGTACTGGCTATTTTGAGGTATAAGAGTTTTGTTTATTGTATTCCTGGAACAATCCAGTTAATTATCTCAGTTCTGCCCTTCAACTTGCATATTAAGATAAAATGGAAAAAAAAATAAAATGGGGCACTAACCTTCAAATTCTACAAGAAGTTGTTTTTAATTTTCCTTTAACAGAAGGTGTTTATCAACTTAGAATTCAAATCCCATTAACTTCTCTGATATTTGACCAGGGTTCTTCCTATTTGCCTTAATCTCTTCTTAATGAAAATGAAAAACAAAGCAAAAATGTTGAACCAGAAATGATTCTTTTCCATCTAAACAGCATTCCTTTTTTTCATCTAGAGAAGAATAAATTTAAGAGAGTATCCTCAGGCCACAACATTTAATATATGGTGGGATTTTCAATTAATGGCAGTACTGTAGACTTGATCAGAAAATGAAGGTCATATAGACTGATGCTGTAAGAGATGAACACTTTAATTGTTCTACTATAAAGGGTACTTCTGTAGTAAAATAATTCAAGAGGATTTTTCACTTGAGTTTTAACCTAAAGTGATCCCTGAGTGCTTAATTTAAGGTGCTTTGTGTAAGTAATGGAATCATGAGTTATGTTTTCTATTAAACTGTAAAAATAATATTTCATTCAGACTATGTATTTGGGGGCATTTTGTGCTGATTCCACACTTAATGTTCACAAATTTATTATCCATGACATTATCTGTCTCTATTTGAATTTGCAAATATATGTAAAATGGTTCTGCTACAGTTTTTTAAAATTATAATATTTGAGAGGGAAAGGCTGGGTGCGTCATGGGAGGGAAGTAGGCCTCTCCTGGGCGCAACGGGCTTGACACTGTGGGCAAAAGGCAGGACAAAAATGCCACATCAGCAGTTTTGCCAATCGTTTCCCTCTTCAGCCAATCAAATTTGTCATATGCAAGATGATAAGGATAACTGAGATTACAAAGCTTTTGGTTGAACTGTTTATTTTGTTAATTTCTTGAAAAGCTTCTACCATGTTAGCTACACTCTGGGGAGATGACTTCGTATCCTAAGGTGCCAGGTGTGGAGCACACAAATTACAGAGGTACATACTACTGAGGGTGCATTTAGGTCGCACTACTGTAAGTTCAGAGATGGAGGATCCTGGGGGAAAGCGGCGTCTCAGTCACCTCCGCAGCGTCCGTGTCCTTCTTTGAGTTCTGTCCCGCCTCTTTTGCTTCTAGTTTTTATGCTAATGCCTTTGATTTGTTGCTTTTCCTCAGAGGATTCTAGGTTTAGAACAAAGGGGAAGGATTTCATGTGTATAAAATTTTAGTGATACAAGGTGGAAAAATTCTAGACATCTGGTGTACAACATGGAGCCCAAAGTGAACAATGGATGAATACACACAATTTGTTAAGTGTCCTTCCTATGAAGTAAAATACAAAGTGGCAGGAGCAAAGTTCTGAGAGTGAGGGGTACGTTTACTACCCTGATAATGGGGTCAGTCTCATAGGAAGATCCGTATGCCCCATGTTCATCAAACTGCAGTCACAAAATGCGTGCTTCTTAGCACATCAACTGTGCTATAGAAAAATGTTCAGACTGGAAAAAAAAGGAAAAGATAGATGGATCTATTTTCTAACAAACAAAAACAATTCAGTTAATGTGTTCCTCCCAGGAAAACTGCCCGCCTCTCCAGACCATTGGTGCACGTCTACGTATTGCTCCGAAGGAGGCTGAGCGTAACTTCGCTGTTTCCACAATGAGTGGAACACAGGGCAGGAAGGTCACAATGGTTTCTGGCAAATCTACAATATCTGTCTTGCTGCTTTTGTGAGAATGATGTGAGAGGCATCTGGAACAGTTAAGCTGTGGGTTTATCTCATTTTACCTCATTAATTTAATTAGATATTTCCAAGATAAAATTCCAATTTGATTTTTACTAGTTTATTGGAGCTAAAAATGAAATGGAATTAACTATGTAGGGCTCAAATTCTGCTGCTGTCACCCCAAGTTGTATGACCCATAAACAATTCATAATATAGTTTCCTTATAGCAATAAGAAGACACTTTGATATATTATTATATGCTATAGTTTGAATGTTTATTTCCCTCCAAATTTCATATGTGGAAAAGCTTTCAAGGTGACAGTATGATCTAGAAGGTGCTTAGACAGTAAATTGGGTTAATGCTGGAACGAAAAGGCTGAAGGGAGCTGTGAGGACTGATCTGGCTCTATTACGAGGAACAGGTTCTTACTGGACACCAGATCTGCAAGCTTCGTGATTTCTTCAGGTTCCAGAGTGTGAATAATAAATTTGAATTGTTTACAAATTGCCTAATCAAAATTATTTTGTTACAGCATCTAGAACACTGCAGGGAAATCCCTGGTACAGTTCCTTTACATTTGGAATCTGATGAACAAGACATCAGAATTCATGATGAAGGCAAGCAGATCTTGAAGAAAGGGAGGAAGAGCGCCCCATTTGCCATGCAGCTGCATCCGCGTGGGGATGAAGCCCCCTTCTCACCAACCTGTACATCTAACACAGCTGCATGTAGGCACCCAGGCTAAGCCTACAAAAGGCCTGAGCTGAAAATCCAATGACTGGTGACAAATCATAGACACTGAGAGGTGAATCCATTGACCCTGGAGGTAGCCAGGGACACCTGACTTACACGTTGGCCTTCTAGCATGGCCTCCAGAATGCTTTGTCAGAGAACTATGTTCTTGACAAACACAAAGCAATCACTTCAACCTACCAGTTATTTTCATTATTGTGTTTTTGCATTTTTTAAATTTCTTAAAAAATCTTTTATTTACTTATTTATTTGGTACAGGGTACACAGCTCAGATCTGTAGTGATCCTCCTGTCTCAAACTCTCTGTGCAGGGATTACAAGTATGTGCCACCCTGCATGGTTTTTGGCGACTGCCAGGAGCACTCAGGGTTCTGGAGCCAGCACAGCACGTGGTACAAGGGATCAAACCTGGGTCCTTGTGCTTGCCAGGAAGGCATTTTGACTGCCAAGCTATCTCCCAAGCCCTGTTTTTTCATGATTGTACAAGGTCTATGAAAAACATCTCATCAGAGCAGGTATTTTCTTAGCAGCGATAGTGTGTTTAATGTACTGTGGGTATTTCTATAAGGAAATGATGTACAGGTGACTGCAGGGTGGGCAGCATGTGAGCATGTGCATGGTGGCCAAAGTGGTGATTTGAGTGCCTGTGTTTTAGGTTCCCTCATTCTTAGACTGAAATGCAGTTCTGAATAATCTTTAGGAATGTTACTTTTCTTCTTATTGGGGTTCCATGGAGTACAGTGTTGAGAAAAGGCAGACTAAACATATGAAAAATGAGTGCTGTATTGTCATATTATACACAGATAAGTGCAAAATTTTATAAATCAACTGAAGTGGGTATTTGCTGCAATTTTCCATAGCTGGGCTGGGGAGATAGCTCAGTGGCACAGTGCGTACTTGGCAAGCACAAAATCCTGAGTTTGAGTCACAGTACTGAACAATTTTCAAAAAAGTGCTGAACAATTTTCTACATAAGAACTCCGTGAGGTATGGGGAGATAGCTCAGTGGCACAAGCATCTGCCTGCCAAGCACAAGGTCCAGAGTTTGAGCAACAATACTGAAAAACAAACAAACAAATAAAGAAACCCATATTGCAATAAGTTGCCACAGCTTTGTTTCTCCTGATCGTGTAAAGGTTAGAGCATGTTTTATTTTTATTTGAGGAGTTAAAACAGTTATCCAAAAATTTGTAATTTGGTAGATAATACCTATCTAGCTGATTGCATTAATTCATAATTCTTTTTTCCCAAAAGCTAAATTCACATTAAGATCTCATGATGCCCCCCACCCTCACTCCCCTATGGTCCTAGTGATTGGACTCAGGCTTTGTGCATGTCAGGCAAGTAGGCAAGTGAACTCTTTCCGAGTAATGCACTCATTGTCTAAAACAGTTTGGAAGGGCCTGTGAGATACCTCAGTGGACAAAGCACCTCCTTTTACAAGTGGAAGCCCCAGGGTTTGTTCCCCAGTCTCACATGTGGCACCAGCGCTGGCCCCAGAGCCAGTAACAGTCCTGGTGTGGTGGCACACACCTGTAATCCCAGCTCTGCGGAGGCTGAAAACAGGAGGTTCACCATGAGTCCAATACCTTTTAGTCTTCCCAACCTTCAGAATCTACAAATTATCATTATTTGAGGTTCACTTTGTACAGTACTGTAAGTGGTATCTGGTAATTAATCTGAGGAATGTTGAGTCTGGTTTAAAAAACTGAAGTGTGATTCTAACTCATAAGCATGAACATCTTGTGTGATGAATTTATTTTGAGATCATTTTTAAAAGGAGGAATTTCTGCCGGGAATTGCGGTACACAGTTGTAATCCCAGCACTTGGAAGGGCGAGGCAGGAGGATTACCATGAATTTGAGAGTAGCCTTGGGGTTATGTGGTGAGTCCTATCCAGCCTAAACTACATTATGAGGCCCTGTCTCAAAAAAAGAAGAAGTTTTACTAAATTCTTTTAAATATATCTCTTAAAATTTAAATAATTATCTCAGTGAATTAAAGTAAAAACACGTATACTTTTCTGAATGTATGTACAGATAGATCTTACACAAAAATGCATGCACATAGACACACAGAGAGGATGTTCTTCATATAACAGAAAATACACCAGTGAATGCAAAATGTCTAATATTCTTATTATTTAAAACACTCTTGCAATTTTGTTTTGCATACATTCATGTCAGCTAGCTTATACCCACATCTGTGGGTAGAACGACTTTCCATTAATGGAAGCAGGGTGAATTCCCTGACTAGTTAGGAACACTTTGTTCAAGCCCTATATCATTCATCTGTGTCCCAGTAACAGAGCTGGGGAGATAGCTCAGTAGAATAAGTGTTTGCCTGGCAAGTGCAGGGTCCTGAGTAAAAAAAAAAAAAAGTTACTGCAGGTGTAACAGTGAATCCATGATTTCCTCCCTTGTCTGTATTCAGTATGAGCATCAGGGCAGTGTGGGTGTCCCACGCCAGCCTTGACAATGTGCACATGTGGCCCCCATTTCGACCCCCACTGTCCTGCGGAGGAACCGGGGTGCCTTTCTTATTTCATCCTTCTGTGTTCTCTAGCACAGGATCTCTGAGGTCTTCCCTTCCCTTCCCCCTCACTTTTACATTCACAGCTGGTGATCAGAGCTTGCTGGCTGAGCAGTGAATGGGTGTCTGCCTGGAATTCTAGCACTGCAGGGACTGCCCAGGACGTGAGTCTGCACTTCCCCTACTTGTAGCAATGTCAGTCAGAGGCCTTCAGCCCACTCTCACTTGGGGAGCCCAGCATCCTTTCAGCCTGGCAGGTTCTACTACCTTTAGCTCCTTGCTATTAATATCATTGGATGTTAACAGTTTTATCCTCAAGTGACAAGAATCTTTAGTTTTTATTTTTTGAAATAACAATACCAGTATAATTTGTCACTATTCTCCAAAGAGCATGTATTCTGTTGGGATTTAGTATGTTTTACAAATTTACTTGTCATAATGGCCTGAAATACCTTGATTTTAAAACCTTATTTCCCTGGTCTTTTGAAAGCTGGCTATAACCTGAAATTATTTTCATAATGGACTCTTCATATAATGTACTTCTTAAAAGCTAAATGGTACTTATCACTTCATTTTGCATACTGAGTGACATTTTTAGTTTGGTATTAATAACCCAATGTTATAATGAAAATAATAATAGTAAGGATTTAAAGATCCATTACAAATCTCCTTAAACCCAGGTGAACTCATTAACTCTTAGATAAAAGAAATTAGAATTAAAAGGGAAAGAAAGGACTTGGTATTATTCTACCTAATATGATGATTTCAAGGAAGAAGTTATAGAAGGGGATTCTCTTGGCTTGAAGTTCAGTTAGCACAGTTTGTAGATTGCCCAGTTAAAAGGGGCTACTATGACTTCAGGGAGAGAGAGAGAGAGAGACAAAGAGAGAGAGAGAGAGAGAGAGAGAGAGAGAGAGAGAGAGAGAGAGAGAGAGAGAGAGAGCGCAAAGATACTCTTTTTATACCTTGTTGATTCAAATAAAGTTATAAGAATGAAAAAGTACAGCTTGATTTCTGCCTTTGTCAATTTGTAGGAGGTATAATGAGGAAAGAAAAGTTAAGAACACGACCCTCATTCATGTCCCCCTGCCTTGGAGCCATCTAACTATGACCTGAAATCTCTAGAAGCTGTAAGCTGAAATAAACCATTTCTCATTTGAAAAAAAAAAAAGAACTGGTACGGTGGTACACACTTGTAATCTAGCACTCAGGAGGCTGACAGGAATTCACTGAGTTCAAGGCCAGCCTAGGTTACATAGTGAGATCAGGCCCAGCCTGAATTATATAGTGAGACTGTGTCTCAAGAATATGCATAAAATAAAAAATAAAATGACATAAAGAGCCCAAATCAGGCAAACAAAAGCAACTTGGACTCTTCAAAAAGTTTGGGACTTGTTAGAACATATTTCTCATCCCAGTTTACCATCTTAAACGTTAGCATATTGGTCAGTGAGGGCCTCATGAGCACAAGATCAGTAATTTACAGGACTTGGGGGCATTTGTAGTGCACAGACATTACTAGGCATTAAATTGATGCTTTAAAGTCCTTATCCCCAGAACTCAGGCTATGACTTGGAGCTCCATAGAGGCAATTAAGGCAGAATGAGATCACTAAGCAGGTCCTAATGGAGCAGGATTGGTAGCAGTGTCTAGGGGAGAATGAGACACAGACACCCAACCGGCGAGAAAACCGTGGAATCACAGAGGCAGAGAGTGGGTGATACATCTGCAAGCCAAAGAATGCCATGGGTTGCCAATAAAACATCAAAGCTGCGAAAGAGGTCAGTCTCAGAAGGAACCAACCCCGTGGACACCTTGCTCTCTGACTTCTACCCACTAGGAATAGAAGTGTTACATTTATATTGTCTCTCCTACTAGACTTTTTGTGGTAACCCTAGAAAATCAATAGCCTAGCATGCAGTAAATCAAAAGCACATGAGATATTATCCAATACCAAGAACTTGTATTTAGTAAACAATCTCCAGAAGGCCCATAGCAATTGTAGGAGATAGATCATTATCTAAGAACTTAGAATATGAGGATAATTCAACCAAGACCAGGGAGCTGAGGTGTAGAAGAAACACATGAAGGCCATGCATTAGAGAAAGAGAGCAAACTCTGTGATTTTGAAGCCTGTAAGTTGTAGTCAGGACCCCACTGCTGAATGGGAAAAGTGCATCATGTGCTCACTGGAAGCAAAGATTCTGGGCTCTCTGTGCCCAGAACAGAAAGCTGCACTTCTAGGCAGAGCAAACACATCTTGGTAAGTAAAATGCATCCTACTGTGGAAGAAGAAAGACTCATAATGCTTAAATAATGAAAGAGGTATATTTATATCTTAAACAACAAAAGAACAAATGCAAAGTTTAATGTGATGATTTCTATAGATCTATAATAATTACAAAAATGGAAAGTTCACTTACATGAAGTACTCATGGGAACATGCTCATTGCCTGATAAAGACTTTTGAAATCATTAAAGATAACTGGATTTTATTCAAGGTGATGAAATATTCCTGGCATGTTTCAAGATTCAAGTCAGATGATATTTTCAATAATCAATCACAATAAGGTGAAAGATTGCATGTTAAAATTAGTTGAATTAGGTTTTAAAGATACAATTTTTACCTCTTTTTGAAAGCTTCCTCTTTCACTAGTTTTCTTTGAGTTACATGTGCATGTTTGCTCTGACACATTTCAGCAATCACCTCTTTCAACAGCTCATTCACCTCCAATTGTACTGCTCAGCATACAGTATCATTATAGTTTTGTTTTACTCAGAAGAAATTCTCAAGATGTAAGTTGAAATAGCAAATGTAGTAAGATAAAGCAAGAGTGTAAAACCTCAGTGGAAATCTGACTCATTCTGAAACTTCAAAATTTGCAATGTGTCACTAAAAAGAATTCTCTAATGCTTTGCATAGTTTCTTCTTGGACCTTCATTAATTGTGGAAGATACTGGGAATAATTCATCTTTCCTTAAATGCCTTGGTTTCCTATATGATACCTGCAAATGCATTCTCTAAAGTGTATGTAGGACAGCCATACTTCCACTAATATGTCACTCATCTCTGCACGAGTAAGAATTAAAGAGCTTTATCTAAGCCATATATGTTTATAAGGATATGATTTAGTACTACCCCTTACTGAATTAAAAATTACAAGAAAGTATTTCTAATGTAGTATTGCAGTAATTAAAATATAGACAGAAAAAATGTGATGCTGCATTTAAAAGGACTCATTGGAGTAACTGGGAAGATTCTGACAAAATAGCAATCTACACAGTGTGCATGGAGACCTTGAGTTAATAAAATCTACATATGACATCTGTATGAGATATGTTATACTGTTCAGGAGACCAGCAGTGAATGAACTTATATTTCAAGTTCTTTAGCCCTAGGGTGTTTTTTCTTCATGTTGGTTAATGTACACTGAATTTGTCTGTAATTCAGTAGAAAAATGCATCTTTATGCACATCAAGGAGTATGATTTCTACAACAAACTCACTATTGCTTGCCATTTGTTCTAGAAATGGATAGCTGCTTTAAAGACCAGATATAGTATGAACAGCTCAATCCTGACCAAAGGCTGTAGAGAACCCAAAGATCTCTTCTTAATGAGTAGCAAAGACAGAAAACATTCTAAACCACAGTGCAAATTATGTTCCATTAGTCTCTGGCTCAGGAACAATTTTCCCTTGAGTTATTGCTTCATGCCACTTCATACTTGGCATTGTTATATAGACATACCTTATCTACAGGGAAGAAAGGATAGAATCTTCATCTATAATTCTGAAATAGCTCATAAATCCAGTCATTTTATCTTGTATGTTTTATGAAACATGCTTGTTCCAAGTTGGGTGACCCAATTAGTCTCAGTTTCTATAAATGCTAAGTGTCAGTTGCAAGTCTAAATTTAATGATGATCTATGGCAGAGGTTTCCAAATGTTTTGGGGAAACAAACCCCATTAGTAAAACATCTTGACCACAAACCTCCAGAGATATTCATATGATAAATATGCAGATTTTCCATTATATTTCAGACTTTACAAATGATATAAAATATATCAATTTGAAAATGAATCAGGTACAAATAAAGGTCTATAGAGGTAGGGGTTTATATTTTTCTCTGTTTTTCAACTGATAGTTTTGTACAAACCTTAGCATATGTGTCTCTCATATTTGAGGCTGTTGGCTGAGATCTGAGCTGTTTTGTAGAATGCATAGGGTGGAAATGAGGGTGCCCTTGCCCTCCCATGGCTCTGGCTGTGAGGATGCTTCTTCCATCATAAAACCAAAGTCATTCTGGATAACAGTTGCTTTTAAATATTCATCAGTATGATTCATTTTAATGCTTATTGCTTTGTAATCACAAAGGATAAATTATTTTCTTCTAGAGAGCAGTTTCAAGAATATGTTTGCCATCATCACAGAGATGAGAAATAACGGATTTTATTTTAGGACATGTAAACTGAGATCATAGATACATGATCAAGTGTAAATCTCCTACATTGTGAAAAGCCAGAACAATATATTTGTTTTTTTACCTACCAAAGGCCAACCAAAAGCATGTTTCTGGATGGTTTAAATAAGTTAAAAGTGCTACAGTTAAAATGTCATGTCTGGAGTTCCTTTGCACAATGTTTACTACATGGAAAATTCTATTATTTTTTCATTTAATAGTGAAAATTACCAAAATGACTAGGCATTACCATTTTCATTGTTCATTGGCAAATCACCAAGAAGTCAAAGATCTTTAATGACTTGGCCAGAGTCACACCTCAGCAGAAAGGAGAGGAGGCCTTGCTAATGCCATAGCTGAACTTTCAGAGTTTTTAAATTTTGTTTGGGTTTTGTACCTATCACCATGTAATTGCCTATGCAGAAGCCCAGAGGGAAGAGCCTGCTTCTCCTCTCCTGGTTTTGTTGTACTGTGCGGAGAATGAATGACGACAGATGGCTTTCTATTTGAAGACTTCCACAGAATGGCTTCTGTGTCTTTTGTTCTCGGCTGTGGTTCTAGTAGAAAGGCCATAGAGTATTGTGATTCCATGACAATGCCAACAACAAGCTTTAAACTAACTTTAATTTTTTGAAATTTGTTTTATGTGAGATATTATGGTTCTATGATTATTTAATTTTCTTGAGAACAGATGTTTTGGTATGATGTTTAAAATTTGCATTAGTTATCTCCTGCTGTGTGCAACTGACTTTTAAAACAGTGGCTTAAAACAATGCAAATGTATTATCTCCTACATTTGTGGCTTATGATTTTGGGTGTGTCTTCTGTGTGGTTCTGACTAATACTCTTTTTGGCTTCATTCATCTGGTTGGGGCTGGAGGAACCTTACCCTGGGTGGCTCACGGGTGCTTGAGCATCTTTATAATATGGTAACTAGTTTCTATGAGAAAAGGTGAACAAAAGTGAGAGGAATACACTTTTAGACATTTAGACATAGCTTCAGAGATTACATAGTATTCCTTGTGCTGCATTGTTTTATAGAAGTAAAAGCACAGATCACATTAAGAGAAAAGAATAAGACCTCGTAGTTATAAGGAAGGGTTACCCAATCACCATATCATGTGACAATGTGCTGACTATTGAACCTTACATATATTTTATGTAAATTTGAAAGAACTGGAAGGATCTAATATTTTACCCTGTTTATAAAATTTCAAGTTAGCTTACCATTGCTTCATGGGTGCTGACAGAAGATATGAATACTCTAGGTCAAAGACAAGAACTCTGCCTCAAGTGGTGGAAGTGGTCATGTCAGCAATTTCAGTTCTCTTCCTCCCTAGTCTCATGAGGCTGACTCAGAGAGGGTCAGGTGATGTTTGTACATGCTATGGGCTGCACTTCAGACAGTGGTCCTCAGTTTGGAACACAGCATGCGGTCTTTAGAGTGGCAGTAAGCCTGCCTACTTGAGTGACACCTTATCTCTGTCTTTGAAAACTGTTCGTTACTTAAACATTTCTGAAAAGATGATCTTATGCATAAGATGTGCAGAAATATGACACTCATGAGGAATTCTCTTTAATATAATGTATTATTTAAACATTATGATAAAATTGATAATTTTATGATAAATATGATAATTGATATTGGGTAGTCCAGAATAATAGAAATAATGAGGAAATTAGACATGTAGCTCAGTAAATGATAGATAGGTAGATAAATAGATAATTTTAAGAAATTGGTTCATGAGATTTTGAAGGCTTAGTAATTCCAAAATCTGATAGAGAACCCAGAAATTTAGGAAATAGTTGCTCTTCAAGTTCCAAGAGTTGGTGCAGAACTGGGAAAATTTGGTCAGGGAAGGTCAGTCTTTTCTTCATTCTATTCAGGACATTTACTAATGGAGACCTAACAAAACTATGGAAGATAATATTTTAACCTCTTCCCAAATAACCTCATAGAAATATCTAGAATGATGTTTGTTTGCTCATTTAGCTCCATGGCCCAGCCAAGCTGACACGCAAAATTAAACATGATAGCAGTGGCCCAATGGTTCCTTCAATGGAAAAATCTGAAAATCAAACAATAAAGGACATTAAGCTAGGGAGTACAGAAGCAAAAGATGTATTCTGCAAGAGCGATTATCCTTTGAAGATATTTCTAAATTGAAGTGGGAGATTTAAAAATAATTTCCAGTGTAATATTTCAAATTCAGCTTCCACAATTTGAAACACATACCTGCATAGTTTATCCAAGGTAAGCATAGATTACAATATCAGAGCATTGGAGAAGACACTAGAGAGTTCTGATCCACTAATAGCAATGCAACAACTTTCTGAAAATTATTCATAGCTAACTAGCAAGTGGACTGCCCCCAGGCTTCTCCTTTTCTCTGTCTGATAAACCAACCTAAAGCTATTGAGCTGTTGCCAAGGGAACCAGGATTTAGCAGAGATTTCTGACTCAGCTTCCACAATAGACTTTTACTTCAACCTGTATTGTATATTGGCACACCATATAAAATTTCCTTTGCAAAAGTACGACTTCACTAGAGAATGCTTGCGAACAACTTTCTCATTCACCTGTAGTGGATAATTTTATTGCCACCCATGACTATCAGTGCACTCAGATTACATTTGAAATCTAATGTTCATAAAATAATTTTAACACAGAATTTTTAAATTTAAATTTTAGTAATTTAGTACAATTTAAATTGATGAACACAGGGAAAGTATTAACTCATCAACTTAATAGTGTGGAAAGTGGCATTAAATTTGATTGGTTTTCATATTTATTTTATCCTTATTATGGTAGTATATTTAATATGATAATTAGAACTTGTTTTCAAAAGTATAATAAATATTCATAAAGAATATTGGGAAACACAATAGCTGTGGGGCTGGGTATGGAAGGCCTACCTGAGAACTGTGTTTGCCAACAACGTAAAAATAGGACTGGAAGGGGAGGTGGTGTGTTTTATTGATCCTCCTGGTGAAGCTTGTCCTGCTGGTTTTCCGGATACTAGTTCCGCTGCTCTCTTCATTGGAATAACCTGGGTCCGCACTGTCACTAAGGCTGGCCACAGTATTCTTCTGGGCAGCATCGCTTCCCGCTTCGGCACAGATCCCTCCGGCTCATCGCACTGGTGCAGACATCCTCTCCACCACCGACCTTAGGGCTTCCCAGGCAGATCCTTGGTACAGACTCTCATGAAACACTCCTGTAGCCTCTGAGGCTCAGCTGCGCTGGTAGACGACGCTGCCGTGTGTGTTGGTTACTTTTTATCCTTGCTGAGACCCGAGTTAAGGAAGGAAAGGTTTATTTAGCTCACAGTTTGTGGAGGTTTCAGTCCGTAATTACCATCTCCCTGGCTCCAAGGCAGGCTGGCATGGCACAGAGGCAACACTTTAAGGAGGCATTGGACATCTAGAGTGACAAGAGCCAAAAGGCAGGGGGTAAGGGTCCTTTTCTACCTCATATCGTGTGCAGGATACCTGCTCTTGGGTGGTGGAACATTTAAACCATCTCCCTGTCCTGGCTCAAGTTGTTTGCTGAATGAGGACCCTGGCCCCTGCTGAATCACTTAGTTAAACTAAACTTCTTAAGTTGATACAATGAATAAAATCCTAGGGCCAAGGAGGTGGCTCAGTAGAATAAGTGCTTCTCTGGCAAGGGTCTGAGTTCAATCTCAGGTTCCACCAAAAAAAAAAAGAACAAAATCCTACAGCAGTGAGGGCGTGACCTCTACACCCCAGGATGTAGAACTGCTGCGTTTATTAGTTAAGCTTTTACGTTTTATTTTTTTTTATTTTTTTATTTTTTTGGCAGAACCGGGGCCTTGCGCTTGCCGGGGAAGTGCTTTTTCCACTGAGCCATCTCCCCGGCCCCTAGTTAAGCTTTTAGACTTCTCAAGCTGATGCAATGTAGCAACCATAATACCATGGGCTGTAGGTCTCCAGATGAACTCAGGTATGACATTACTATTGCTCTAGGTCTTCAGCTGGACTTGTGAAAGACGTTGCTGTAGGCTCCAGACCCTCAGCTGGATTTTTGGATCTTTAGAGCGTGGCTAGATATCTTGCACTCTTTTGCATTTGATTCTTATGGTGAATATTACAAAATAATCCTATAAATTATGTGTTCTTTATGAAATTTACTCCCTTGTAAAACCTGTCTACAACTACCTACATGTTTAAATATTGTTACATATTATCTTTGTCTTTTTTCTAGCAAGCGACTCCTAGTATGCTTTTGAATAAACTGCATGTATTTGTTAACTTTTTCCCATTTATATGTATAGGAAGAACCTTTCCATGCCATGGAAGACCTTTGGAAAATTTAATACTGAACGACTCTGTAAGCTTTCATTAGATGTTTATCTAACAATCTTTTGTTTCTATTTACTTTAATCATGAGAAACAAAGCTGGGTTAATATGTCAGTGGATTGAGTTTATTTCCTTTCAAAATTCATGTATCAAAGCCTTTATTCCCAGTGAGTTGTATTTGGAGTAAGGAAATAATTAAGGTTAAGGAGGTTAAAGTTGGAGCTAAGATTGAAAAAGATTGGTGTCCTTATAAGAGACTCAAAGAGTGAGCTAATTCTCTCTCCACCTGCCCTGTAGGATGGTGTTACAACAGGAAGAAAAATAAAAGCCTGTTGTTTCAGCCACCCAGTCTGGCACTTTGTTGTGCAGCTAGAGCTGCATGAGACAGCATCTCGGGACCCTGGGTCACCCCCTGCATCTGCTTCCCTGGGTCTTCTCTTATGTTTGTGTTTTATTACCCTACAGACTTCCCTTAAAAACACAAGTTCAGAGAAGAACCTAAGAATTTCTAAATGATTACAGCAGAACATTAGAGCAAGCTCGAGGCCATGTGAGAATGTCTTTAGGACCTCACGGGGCCCTCACCCAGGTGGTCAGCCTTGACTCAGGGCGTCCTTGCACTTCTATGGACCTCATTCCCCATTTGTCTGTGCAAGAAAGAGCTCTTGGCATGTATCACACATTCAAGAAATGCCTTGTGTTTTTAAATACGTGGTCACTTATCACTGACTCACACTTCTGGTTAAACAAAGTTCTTAGCATATATTTTATAATTCAGTACAGACTGAAGAATAACTAGAGAATCACAGAAATGAAAGTTGGAAGGAATTTCCTATCCAGTAGGTTAGAAAGTTGCTCTTGTTTTTTTGAAAGCAGCACAGCCCACAGTTCAAAGCAAATGTTTGAAGAGGGATTTGTTTACATCAGGAGCAGGGCTGCTCTGAGGGGGGTAGATAAGCAATTCCCCAGAGCGTTTCCTGGTCTTTACCTGACTGAAACTAACTTGAAAACTCAGGAATCATGGCAAACTTCTTATTAAATTGTTTATTGCCTTTTTAGAGGATCATCAAAAACAAGAGGATTCCGAGGTAAAACAAAACCAGAAGCACGGGCATGATCTTACAGTTCTACAAATGCTAGAGAAAATCATAGTCTTTTAGTATGAAATATTTCTTGCCAAAATGCTGCGACAATTGAGGGAATAACAATGAAGGAATAAACAAGGCTTTCAGCTCCAAAAGAACTACTGTGCCCACCTCTGTGCCAAGCTTAATAGTGGTGGGAATCAGAGGAGCAGGACAGGAAGATCTTGTGACTCTGGGTACTTGCCAGGTGGAAGTCCTGGACTCTTAGCTGGTTTACAGGGCCCTAACCCAGCTGCCTTTACTTTCTCTGAGTTACTTCTCTCCATTGACAGTGTTCAAATGATCATAATTGCTTGGTATTTGAAATGAAGGGAGAGCAGTTTCCATTTATTCATAACTGTGCAGCCTACATAATTACCAGGGTCTTGGCATGATAGGACATGATTGGTTTTTATGTATCATGTACTTATTACATTCATGATTTTTCTTAGTGGTGTCACAGTATGTGACTGTTTCCTCTGTTTGTAGTAGTGGCTTCTGAATCAGACTGTGGAAGGTAAGAGACAGTTATTCCTAGCAGCTCATGGCGTAGCCAGTAAAATACAGTGCCACATCATTACAAAATCATGTGGATCACAATGTTTTCATGTTTACAGCATTAAAACACTTTTGGTGAAACAGGCTTCAGTGTTTATAGCATAAAAGCCCAATTTTATTTTAATAACACAATTTAGCATTCTTTAAAACTTGAACTGTAATTAGGTTACACATAAGCTTTACTGTTTTCAGGAAAAGTACTTTCGATTTTAATATGCTATCAAGCTAAAGTTGAGTTAAAATATATTTAGTGAATTTTTCTACTAAGTATAAATAGGTTATTCTTGTGAGAATTAGTGAGAAGACAGTAACTAATAGAAGACAATAAAAGGCCAAAGTTTGAAAACACATGGCTTAAAACTTCTATCATGAGAAAAGTATATAACAACACTCCTTTTACAAAAAATATGATTTTTTTCTCCTTCCACTTTCCATACACTATTCTTTTTCACCCTATATTCTATTTTTTTCATAGAATTCGTATGCTAAGTTTACCAGATTCTGCTTTTCAGTATCATTATTTACAACACTGTCACTGTTTCCATAGATATGCAGAATGTCTGTTACCATAGCAACAGTCTTGGTTTCCTAAACAAATACTATCAGACTGTTAATCTTGTTTCGTTGTTATTGTACCATGTTATTAGATACAAAATTCAAAAAATAATTTAAACAGATCCTGAAACTAGGCAGGTTGGTTTTATTGCTTAGTGCTATAGATATTAAATTTCGATATTAAAATATATATCCATTTGAGAAATGGCAGGGAGTTTTGTATAGTAAACATGATACCAATTTTATTCACCAGTTATAAAACACTATAATTTAATAAGAGGATGTTCCAATACATGAGCAATATACCGGGAGAGAGTTACCATCTTCAGATTTAAATGACTTTTTCAGTTGCTCTGGAAGGTTTAGCCACCCCAAATCTCCAAAGTCATTTATGACTTAACCATAGTAATAGTTCTCTTTGCCATCTTTACATTTTAGGTAATTTTTACCAGTTTTGTCTTTTATTTTGCAGTCTCATGGGGACAGTTGTAAAACAGACTTCAAGGAATCTTGAATAGTTTCTTCCCCTGCCCCAGACTGAAATAAAAGGAGAAGCAACTAGGTTTTTGGGTTTTGTCTCTAAATTTGCTTGGCACTATGTTTAGCTTCTTCTTTAATAAGCAAAAGATTTTTGGATTGCTCCAGAAGTGGGCCTGAACCTCATACCTAGCTCACTGTACCCTGAGCCTCATACCGAGCTCACTGTACCCTGAGCCTTTTTTTTTTTTTTTTTTTTTGTCCACAGGGTCTCACTGTGCAGCCCACATTCATAGTGATCCTCCTGCTTTCTGCCTCCCTAGTGCTGGGATTACAGGCACGCGCCACCACGCCCGGACTCTGTACCCTGAGCCTTATACCTGGCTCACTGTACCCTGAGCCTCATATGGAGCTCACTGTACCCTGAGCCTCATACCTAGCTCACTATACCCTTTTAGTATAATAGACTTTTTCAGCTGAATTGATTATATTTGTAAATGTTTGCTCACACAGAGGAAGGTCAGTAATGCACTATGTAGAGGAAATGTGAATATTACATTTATTTTAGAGAATTGAGAAGAGCTTTATTCATTCTATGGTATTTCCATTTTTCCTGCAGGGTCTTTAGAGAAGATTTGCTCATCTGAGCATGGCTGGGTTCTTTATAGTCTACATTCTGATCTATTTAACAACCCATTTCAGTCCCTGGTGTTTTTCAGTTTCCTTTTGAATGTGCCTTCTTTTAAGAGCATATGGGTTTCCCCTCCTAAATTTAGCACTGGAAGGGATTGATATGCAGATATAGTAATGTGTATGGTTTAAAAAAGTTGAATTGCTTTGGGGAGAATGAACTAAAATTGATGTCCAAATTAAAAACCAGCTTGTAGCAGAGCGTGGTTGTGGTAGACAAAATTATAACATGGATCTTAGCTCAGTCATTTACTAATTGCATGAATTAGGAACCCTAACTCCACTTTACTCAATCTCTACATCTTCATCTATAAAGGAAGTAAAATACTACTTACTGTATAGCACTGTCAGAATATTAAGGACATTAATTATTAATTAATTAATAAGCAGTGTAGCAACATTAGCCAACCAGTCATCATTGTTATACTTTTCACTAGTTTTATCTTTGATTCCTCTGTAATGCTAGAAGGGGTCCATCCATGTGAGTATATACTGCACCTGGGTATCAAGCTTCTTTGGCTTTCTATCTTTTTACCTTCTGTCTCCTGACTCTGCGAGAAATAGCTCTAAAATTTTCCATTCTGAAAAAATAAGCCCTCAGATCTTTCAAGAGTAGGCACCCTGCACAGTGAGCCTGATTATAATATGGCAAGTGCCTGAGAGAAAGAGGGTCTTCCCACATCTCAGTGCAGACAGGAACACATAAAGCCAAGGCTTTTCAACCTCTATATGTGTAGTGATAACCTGGAGAACTTGCTGCTAGGCACATTTTGGCTCACCAGGTCTGGATGTGAACTGAGTTTGGACCCCCTGCTTGGCTGGTCCAGGAATCTCAGCTTAAATGGGAAAGATGGAAACTCCCCAAACCAAAGAGATTACCATATTCATTAAGACTACTGAGGGGCATCTGCCATTACAGGGGTCCTGAGACTATTCCGGCTTAAGCATATTGGGGATCTGTCCTAGTATAACATACAAACTATGCAGTCTTATTGAATGAGGTTTTCTTTGCCAGAGAAGGAATTGGAATGGCTTTAATTTCTTAGTGACCAAATGTGTGCCCACCTCTTTTGAATGTATGACAGATCAGTGAAGATGCAACACTACTCATTTCTCATAGGTGTTATCAAATTTTGTTCAGCTGATTTGAGATTTTATGAACTTTAGGATCAATATATTTCAGTTGTATGAGGAAAAATGTATAACAAAATTAAAATTGATTATCAGTACAGGTTAATGCTCAAATTAGAAAGTCAATGATTGATCTGTGAATAAGTTGAGAAGCTTACCATACAATGTAATCATCAAAATTTACAATGTAATTAATCCTTCAGAACTCTAGCAATATGGTCTCATTACCTTTTGTTATACTGACATGTAAAATTTGTACTTGAATTCTCTTGTACTTCAAAACCCTGTAGGTTTTGTTAATTATTTCAGCAGTGTTTCTTGCAAGGAGGCCTTTAATGGGAACTGACTTTTCTGATACCATATTTTGAAAGAAAGGCATATTTACAAATTCTAAAAAGTATTGTGGGCTTTCTAGGGGATTTTATCCTCTGGATTTTCCACCTTTTGTGATCTCATTGCCAAGAGGATTGTGTAATTCTAAGAATGAAGTGATTGTGGCTTTTAATAATTATGTGGAAATAAAGAACTGCTTTCATTTTCAGTCTCACCCTGAATGCCTTTACTCAGCTGGCATTGACCTCATCATAACTTTTAAATCTATTTGTTATTCTCAAAATGACAAGGAAGTTGTGAAAAAACCAATTCCTCATAGAACAAGAGGTGGCCAGTTTTTGACAGTATCTTAGTTGCTCTGGAGAACACCGTTCATTGTCAATGAGGACTCATTCACGTCAAAAGTGAGGGTGAAAGTGGTGTCATCCTTGCATGGGCAATATGACCTAGTGACTATAAACGCTTAGAATGCACACCTGGAGTGTACATATCAGGTATGTGATTCCTGACATGAACATACAAGTATTTGTAATAAACTAGACTGTAGTAGCATTAATCTCTTTGTTAACATATTGGGGCAGGGGAAATTTGCATAGATGATTGTTTTTTAGGAAGCTGTGTGGAAATGTGGTACAGTGATGCAGAGAAGGAAAGAGCACATAGTCTATAGTTATTGTAAACTCAATGTGTAGTTCAAGCTGATTCTAATTCTTAGTATTTTATACATTGAATATTATAGAAAGGATTATGATTTATATAGAAATTGCCTCACAACTAAAAGAACAGGTCACATCAGTGGAGAAGTACAATTTGTGCTCATAACAGATATATATAAATAATTGTATATATTTTTCTGAGAAATGCATGCTTATATTCCCCTGAATCAAGTGGATTAAAACTTAATATGATCCAGTAGTTATCACTGATCATAAAGTAGCACTGAGAGGAACAAAATGCTTCATAGACTAAAGACAAAATAAAATTAGGCAAGTTTGAGTTATGATTCATATCTAGATGCCTCCCAGAGCCTCATGACCTCCTAGATGGGGCTTTGGGGAAGTGATTTGATCACAGGGGAATTAGTCCACTGAGGATTAATTAATTAATCCACAGAGGATTTATTCCTCTGTTGAGTTTATTGTCAAATGTAATGTTGGGTGGTGAGGCCTGGTAGGATGAGGTGAGCTGTTGGGGCACAGCCTAGAAGGCTCTATTCCCTCCTGCCTCAGTGATCCCTCTCACTCTGTTTCTTACCTGCATTGCCATGAACAGTGTGTCCCCTGTGATGCCCCTCTTGCGTGCTGCCCCACATTGCAGCCAGCTGACTATGGAGTGAAACCTCTAGGAACTGTGAGCCAAGATGAACTCCTCCTTTAATTTGTGAGTGTTGGGCATTGTGTCTTAGAGACAAAGTAACTAAGACAGTTGGTTTTGTGCAGAGTTAGGTCTAGATCATCTGAGACAAGCAGCCATCATGATATACTGCTTTCTTTTGTTGAGATGACTAGGTCATTCTTTCATGTTTGTTCTGTGAAATGTGAAGAGGGATGTAAAGGGAAATTCTCTAGCATTTTGTAGGTGTTTTCCCATAGTTTATTTACACAAAGAGAAGTCCACAGTATTCTCTGTGTGCAAAGATAGATCATGATACATACCAGGTATGCTGTGCATTTGCAATAACATCACAACAACCTGGGGTGATTACATGGACACACATCTGAGGATGGGAATAAGATGGTGAAGGGATTATAGAGTCGTTTGGAATCCAATGCATATTTAATTCATTTTTAACTAGATGACACTGAAAAAGTTCCCTATCTTGTCTTGGGTTGTTTACACATAGAAGATATTATAATATATTTTTCAAAAAATATTATGAGATTAAACATAATATTGTATGCAAAGTGATTAGAAAGTCTCATTTCATACTAATCAATAGAAAGTGAATATTTCCTATAATTGCCATTAAGATTATTTATGAATAATTTTATAAGTTTCAAGATTTCTAAAGTAAGACTTATTTTGATTTGATTTACTGATCTTTGTAAATATTCAGGGAGTCTAAATCTTCTAAGCCATGTTGAGTTTGTAGATTCTATAAAGAGTTTAGTAGTCAGACTATGGTACTGTGATTTTTGTAAAGGCTGTGAAGATCAGAAATGTTTATGATAATGTCTGTATGGGTTGAATAGGAAATAATTCTTAAATTTTATATTTAACAATTTAACTAAAAATTATGATATTGACTATTTAACCATTGTGTTATTCATCTTTATTACCGTAACAAAACTTCACTGGTTGGACAGCTTAGATAGCCCACACTTACTTCTCTTGATACTGGAGGCTGGAAGTCTAAGATCCAGGTGCTATCCTGCCAAATCTCTGATGAGTGCTCTCTTCTTTCCTTACAGATGTCTTCCTTCTCACTGTGTCTTCCCATGGCAGAGAGAGACCACCCTTCACTTGTCTGTTCTCATTGACACTAATCATACTGGACCAGGGCCTTCCTCTCAGGACTGCTGATAGCCTACTATTTCTACAAGAATGCTGTCTCCAAGTATATCCAATTTAGGAAGTACATCTTCCATAAATGAACTTGAGTGTGTGTGTGTGTGTGTGTGTGTGTGTGTGTGTGTGTGTCTTCCTCCCCTGCAGGCAGCAAGACCTGTCTAGTGCCCCCTACCACAGAGCTTTTGAGCAGCACACAGGACTCCAGCTCCCTCCTGCATGACTAGCCAGAGGTAAAAGGCAGCTTGTGCACTTTGATAACCTCTGGATAACTAGTCCAATAACACACTTTTTAGTGAGAAGCAAAATCCCCTAATGTAGTATATTTAATTGGAATTTATTAGTATTATTTTGATTAATGCATATAGTTTTGTTTTATGAGTAGAGAATGTTGAAGAGGAGAGCAGCACTGATTTTTAATTCACAAAATAATTTAATGCCTGTATCACAAAAACCTCCATGCTGTTTCTCAACAGAAATTTTTGAAATTTTGAAATATGGCTTTGATATTAAGGAAAGTCAAATAAAAAAACCAGAAACTATCATAATGTAGGGGATTTCCACATTATTGAGGCTGAGGAAAGAGTAGAGGGGAAGCAGCCAGAGCTGTGGAAGGAAGCTAAGAGTGAGCCCAATCTTTGGTCTGGGAACCCAGGGTGCAGAGCAAGTGCCAGGGAAGGAGGCGATGAGGACATTGCTGAAGTTGTTCTGGTTGCTGCATTGGGTAGAAACCACACACTGTATTGTGCTTGTGCAAAGAGCACACCTAAGTGTGAAATAGCAAAAGCAAAATGCCCATTACTCACAGGGAAAAACACAAAACAAACTGCTTTAGGTAAGGAAAGAGTTTACAGAGCACTGAGAGTTAGAGGAAGGTCAGTAATGTGTCCCACTCCTAAGGGAAAATCCATTCTAACTTGGAGGAAGGAAAGAAAAATAAAAAATGAAATAGAAGAGGCTGAAATCATAAGAAAGGAGGGAGGGAAAAACATAATTACTGTGTAAAAAAACAGAGGAAGATGTTTAGGGAACATGTTGAAGAATTATATTAAAAGAAGCATAAGTACAGTCTGACAAGGTTAAGTTAGAGAACACAAAAAAGGAAGCCAATATGTTTTATAACATACTATGCATAATCTTTTATATGGAGAACAGGTTTTTGTGTCAAGTATCTTGAGACTATTAGACTTAGAAAAATGGTGTTGATAATTTCATATAGGCAACTAAATGTAATTAGTATCACATTTAAAAAGAAAGATTTCTTCCTATTTCTTTTCCTTTGTAGTTCATATATTCTATTCTTACGATGTTACCTTCACTGAAATAATATTTGCTTACAACCTTTCTAAATTATTTAAGACATTTCACTTTTCAAGGTAAAGCTACCCCATCTGCACACCTCATGTAGACCCAGAGAGACCGTGACTCTTTGGTTCTCTTGAAGGAGGCACCCAGTTCTGCAGTAGGCTCTGGTGGGTTCTTCACTGAGGCTGTTCTATTCCCGGAAAGTGAAATGGACCAGATAGGTTGATGTCCTATAGTCAGAAAGAATTGCTTTCTTGGGGTCTAATGAAACTCAAAGTAACCCTTCTGCAAAACTGTTCCCCTCTGTATTTGCTTTCACCTAGATCCTGCATGAGTCAGCATAATGCCTGTACATATGGGGACAGCCTCAATTTCTTTTTATAAGTTATTGTCCTTTCTTCCCAATGACTTGAAGCCACTCAATGGTCTTGAGAAGAACTAGATGGGCTGCACCTTGCCCTTGAGGGTGTTCAAGAAATAATTTCTGGGCTCCCTTTGGGACAGCTTTCTTTCTGGGTGACAATGAAGTCAGCAGTTGGACTTACGGGATTTTCCCCAGGCTGCATAGATGAAAGAGCTTTTCTTCTTAGGGTTGATTTTCAGTATTTCTTGCTTAGCATTATGTGCATCTTTGTTAAAGACCTCTGTTTTCATTGCATGTGGCTTTAATGGCAGACAAGTCAGAGGAGCAAGGAAGAAGCAGTAACTCAGTTTGCCCCAAAGGACAGGCAAGGACTGTTGTCATTGTGTTCCCTGGTGCACAGGAATCCACTAAAAAAAGCCTCCTCTCCATTCCTCCTGAAGTGTTTCAGCAGCTCCTGCTGCAGAGGGAAGCTCCATCATTTGCTTGATCTCTTAAATATCAATCTTTTAAAGCAAAAGATGTCATAGACTTCCTTTTCCTGAAATACTTATTGATTAGTTTTTGTTTATATTTTTTCCATATATATTGATACTGACATTTCTTCAAAATTCATGCTTCCCATTGTTCAAAAATTCCAGTGGAGATCTGAGATGCCTTCTTACATTGATCAGGACAGAGCTTCTGCGATCTGGCTGGCCACAGGAGAAAGAGGGGTCACTTTTTTCACTGAAAACTTTAAAAATTTAGAGAAAGGATTTTGACCTGAAGTTCTGAATGGTTGTTGGTGGATGAGGTAGCATTTCTGTAAACCCGTGGGTTAGATATGGTCTATTTAGGTAAACTACAGAGGAGGCTTTAACCTGAAGGGACGTGTGAGAACACTGAGGATCACTGATTAAAAGCAGAGACAATCCTGGGCCTGCCATGATGCCGGTGGTGACCGAAGCACGTTAGGGGTGACCTCACCCTCTGGCATTATGGCTTCAGTAGGTTAGGCCCACGGATCAAAGCAGCCACTGCCGCTCTGGTAACCTTTCAGAAGCAACTGCCACTGCGGTGGCTTGTTTCATCTCTTTTGGGGTCTGA
The DNA here is from genome assembly GCA_004027165.1 of Ctenomys sociabilis. NCBI lineage: Eukaryota > Metazoa > Chordata > Mammalia > Rodentia > Ctenomyidae > Ctenomys > Ctenomys sociabilis. Next base: position 48,574 of record PVKA01005820.1, read on the forward strand.
CACATCTGTAAGAAGAACTTTGCGGAACTCTGCCAGGAAAATCAATGGCGTCTTCTACTACAGCGCCTCAAAGATTTCCCCATGCAACAAGTGTCTCGTTCTCAGCTACTTGGGACTCCCTTGCTCCCAGGTGTTCAACTAGATGTACATCACAATTTCTGGACCCAGAAGGTTTATAAGAAGTTCAATCTGAAACTGAAGAAGACCTAAAATCCCTGGACAAAGCAATTTCTGGAGCCTTCACCGGCACAGGTCATCACACTTCGCCCGTGTTCAGCCCTGCTAACCCAGAAAGCTCAATAGAAGATTGCTTGGCCCATCTTGGAGAAAGTGTCTCAAGACCTGAAACAGCCTCTGCAGAAAGCATTGCAAATGCTCCTCAGCCAGCCAGTGACCTGTCAGACAAATCGAGAATGTGTACAGGAGACTGCAGTTCATTCCAACAGCTGGAATGAGATTTTGGTGCCTCTCGTTTTGCTACAACAAATGCTTTTGGAGTTGACAAGACATGGTCAAGAGCCATTGAGTGCACTGCTGCAGTTAGGTGTGACATATCTGGAGGACCATGCAGCAGAGTACGTCATTCAGCAAAGTGGCTGGGGCACTGTCTTCAATCTGGAGTTGGACGAGGAGGAGTACTCTGGCATTGCTGCAGAAGACAGCAGTGATACGTACATTCTGCTCAGTGACAACTCCGGACAGGTCAACCCCCCAGGGTCTCCAATTATGACAACCTCTTGGCAGTCAGAGATCCTGCCTGTTTCCCTGTCAGCGAGCCAGAGCTGGCACACAGAGAGCTTCCCAGTGTCTCTGGGCCCTGAGTCCTGGCAGCAGATCACAATGGATCCTGAAGAAGTAAAAAGCTTGGATAGCAGTGGAGCTGGAGAGAAAAGAAGAGTGAAAACAACTCTTCCAACTCTGATATTGTGCATGTGGAGAAAGAGGAGATTCCTGAGGGTGTGAAGGAGATAGCTGGAGCTGCAGCTCTGCCAGCCAGGGGGGAGCTGAGGACAGAGCAGTGTTGCCCCCCCCACCTCCCCTCTTTTGCTTCTGCATGTCACTGCCACTTTGTCACAGACAAGGGAACCTGATCTGGATTGTTCGTGGATCTTGGAGAAGTAGAGGTGAGAGCAGCAGTTGTGGAGCCTCAGGGAGTGCATGAGGGGGTGCCCCCTGCACCAGCAAGAGCAAAGGAGGCTCCTGGAAGGAAGGAGAGGCCCAGTGAGGAGTCACCCCCCTCCCCTAAGCCTAGAGTTGTAGCCCTTGCGGCGCTGCCCTAGGGCAAGTCTATATTGCTGTTCAGAGGGGCTGACACCATCTGAGAGAACTGGAATGTCTGCTCCACAGGGCAGTGGCCTGACCCATGCTGGAAGTGGAGGGAGTACGGGAGCTGTGGTCTGCTTGTCACTTCCTAGGGCCTTGGCTCACAGTGCATCCGAATTCTCACTATAGTACTCCCTCTGGGAGTCTTGGCATTTCGATGATCCCCTTAGAGAGGCCATCCTGGCCTCTGGTGGATGTCAGCAACAGCCCTGGCCTCTACCCGCTAGATGCTAGAACACCTATCTCCCAGAGAGGGAACCAAAAGTGTCCCAGAAATTGCCAAATGTCCCCTGTGGGCTAAATCATCCCCTGTAGAGGTCCACTGTTTTAGAGGGAGAGGATTACGTTTTTTTTTTTTTGTATTTTCAGGCAGGGTGTTCAGGGTCTCACTACTAGATTGGACACATAGTCATTTGCCTGTTTATAGCCTCCCAAGAGCTAGCATTACAGGTGAGTGACACCATGCCCAGTCTGGGAGAGGGGTACTTTAACAGAATGTGGTAGACATTCCCAGGCTTAGCTGGGGAATTTCATTTGGTCTGGTGAACGACTCCTGTTCTGCAGCCGTTCCCCCACCCATCCCGTGGTGAGGGAGCTGTCACTGTATTGTGCCACCTCAGGTTCCAGGCCACTATTCTTCTACCCTTGGTCCCCTCTGGGCTGTGGGCGAAGGCTCACCTGGCGAACACCTCCTCCACACCCGAGGGACCCAAGACTTCCTGTAGCTCCACTTGGTGCAGATGCTGCCTTTAGGAAGCCTGAAGGAATTACATAGATGATGACGAAAGAACAGGACCTAGGGTTCCTTAGGCTGCACATTCCTGGCTGCAGAAATGTCTGTTTTGCTTAGAGGCAGAAGGGTGACCTGACGGGTCTGTGGGCATCTTCAAGCCTTCTTGGTCATGGTTACCCCCTTTCCGCTAGGGACCTGCCAGCAGCACCAGGACTCATGTGCTGCTGTCTAACCTAGGTTAGTGCCTTCTTTCCATATCGGGCCTCTCCTAAGACTGGTCACCCAGTTCTATGGGTCTCTTACTAAATGGTGAGGATTGTTGTCCTCAGACTTACAGATTGAATCAGGTCACAACTTATTAATTGTGCTGTCATGAAATAAAATGGTAAATATTTTATCAATTACTCCCAAACATCACTGAAATTTATTTATTTATTTATCTTATTATTATTACTATTATTATTATTATTGAAGAACAAATAGCAAAGAGACAGTTTCAAGACAAATTAACAGGACAGATTCGACAAATCAATACATTGCAAAATGTTTTCGTAATGTTTGGGTGTCATATAAGGTGCATACATATTATACTTACAGGCATTATTATAGCAGATGTCTCTAATCAGTGAATGAAGAGAGTGCAGCTATACACCTATCTTATTTTTCTATAGCTGATTTATATCACAGATTCAACAATTAACACCCTCTACCTTGTTATCTCCCCAGTGTCTGTCCATAGTACTAGAAGCCAACATAATATCTTGTCCAACCACTATTAGTGCAAATGTTGCTTCTCATAGAATTATGCAGAAGCACAGCATATTTATCCTAATTGTACTGTTTATATACACCCATCATGATTCTTCCTTTGTATCCCCCCTTTTTTGTCTAAACCTGTCAAAGATGAACACTACATTGTCATTAAACCAATTTAGGTGCCTGAACTCGGCGACACAATCCAACACAGTCCAGCATTCCACATTAATAGAGAGTTATCTGAAGAAGTTGTTGACTATATCCATTTACAGCTCAACTTATTATTGTGGCCCCATGTGACATACCTCATTTTTATACTTTTCTTCTGGATGGTTAAGATTAAGACAGATCAAGACTTATACACCAAAAGATGTAGTTTTTGTTTTTGATGATGTCAGTGATGTCCTCTCAGGGTTTATCTTATAATCATGTACCTTATTCTGCAGATCCTTTGTCTGTGTCATCCATGCAGATGAGTCACGGTCAATGCTTGACCAGTTTGCTCTCTATGACAGCCTGAGAGAAAGTTTTCTCTCCATGTGACTCCCCAGGAACACTATACATCATCAGTCTCTTTCCTCTGTGGCTCCATAATCTCCTTGATCATGGGGATTTGGGGCACAAGTGAGTTTCGTGATGTTAGAGTACAGGTTCTCCTATGTCCTGAGTCTTCACTAACCTTGAAAGGCTAGGGCTAAAATGTTGGCTGGCCTTGGGGTTTTTCTATTTCTCCAATTTTGATCTGTGAACTTAGGTTGATAACCATCCAGAAGAAAAGCTGATTAGTACTCTGCAGCATATGCCGTTCAGTTTGCCTTCACTATCTGACTCAATTGTCTTTAGTTGGAGTTGTACATTTCTATTTTTATTTCTTCTTTTGACTTCTTATATTAGGAAGACTATATGATATTTGCACATGTGTGTCTGGTTTATTTCACTTCCAAGTATATGTTCAAGTGGCATCCACGTCAATATAAATTCTTCAAGTTTATCATTCTTTATAGCTGAGTAATACTCCATTATATAGAAATACCACATCTTTTTCAACCATTCCTCATGTGACAGACATCTTAGTTATTTCCAAGATTTTGCTATCACAAATTGTGCTGCTATAAACATAGGTACACATATATCACTATGATACAATGTTTTCAGCTCCTCTGGGAAAATTCCAAGTAGGGGAGTAGCTGGCTTGAATGGGATTTCTAGTCCTACTCTTTTGAGGAGTCTCCACACTGACCTCCACAATGGTTGTGCCAGTCTACATTCCCACCAGCAGTGGAAAAGTATTCCCTTTCCCCCACAACCTCTCCAACATTTGTTGTTGGTTGATTTCCTTCTGATAGCCATTCTTTCTGGAGTGAGTTGATATCTCAGTGTTTTTTTATTTGCATTTTACAGATGGCTAGTGATGTTGAGCATTTTTTATATATTTATTTGCTTCTTTAATTTCATCCTCTATGGCCATACCACCCTGAACGTACCCGATCTCATCTGACATGACTGAATTTTAAAGTGAGAATATTTGAAATATTTTATAGTGAGAAAGCTTGAACTTCAAGTGTGAGGCTCCTGGGAGGCCCCAGTTTGGCCCTCACTGCATAAGACTGAAGGCCTCTTCCCTTGAATGTGGCATGGCACAGGTGCTGGGGCCAGCAGCTGGGTCCTGCCACTGTGTGTTAGCGAAGGGGCAGCATGGCTGTCCCCTCCGTACCCTTGCCGTCCCTCCACAAGTGCTCACACCATGTCCTTTTGTGCCCACAGCTGGATAAGAAGTCATCTCAGATTTACCTTAGTCCATGTAACAAATAAATATTTAGATCTTGCCATTTATAATAAAAATACTTTACCTTAAAAGAAAAAAAGCAGAGGCAGTGATCAGGCCTTGGAGGAGCCATTATCTCACTCTCCTTGGACTTCGCTGTAGAACTGGCCAGCCACATTTGTTCAGGGTTCTCAGGACTTCCTATCTCTCTGTGTCTTCTTGGGTTTTTTCCTATTACTAATTATGTACCCAAGAAGGCAATGATTTCTGATGTTCCTTCTTTTAAATCTCTACTTTCAGATTAGCAGCTTTAAGCAGAGATAAATAGGTTAGTTATTGCTGAAGTCACAGGGAACTCCATTCTTCACAGTAACTCTCATAGCCTCTTAGCAGCCTGCTGGAAGAGCCAACTCATTTTAGTGACTTTAACAACTAGAACAGGAATAGATACTGAATGAGAATAGGCCCTCCTTGCGCTATATGATTAGGAAATAAAAGAGCTCGTTTTTATAGCCTCTGGTGATCCTGCAAGAGAGGAGGAATTGACACCCTGCTGGACACCCATAAGCTCTAGTCATGACACCAGAACCTTACCTTTTTTGAGAGTTTTCTCTTCCTTGGCTCTGACTGGCAAAGCCAGACAAACTGAAACAGTCCATACTACTTTGTGAGGAGCCTTTGTTAGCACGTTATTGTCACGTCCTTAAAGGGTTTGATGTGCTCCCCATTTTGTTTTGATTTTCATAGTCTCAAACGTCTAGACATTTCCATAGACTTCTATGCAGGTGAAGAAAGTGTCAAAGGCCACAGAACCATTCTTTTCTTGAAAGAGAATTCCTTTCAAAATTGAGCCTCATGTACCCAACATCTAAAATTAGGTAGTATCAGTGGAGTTCTGGGGTTGGATAAAACTCCAAGATTTAAGGTTGGAGACATAAACTACCCTCAGCAAACTCCAGCCGATCTTCATCCTGTTCCCTAGTGTTATTAAATAATTTATTCATCACACATGCATTTTGCACACAAGTACCATTTATTCACCAACGATGCAGCCATAAATATGTTGTATTTAATTTCAAGGCCAACCCTCAAAAAACTGACAAAATAAACAGATACTCAGGGCAGTAGATGGCCAGGTAAGGGCATAGCTCTTATCAGACAAAGTTTTGCAGGGCTTACTTGAATGCTCTGTGCCCAACACATTGAGTTCTTCAAAACTACAGGTGACTCAAATAAGTTAAGTGGGGAAAAGAATGGGAGCTGCTTTCCATGGCATGGTTACACCAACAAGATACTAAATGTGTTACGTTGTGTGTTTTTGTCACTTTCCCATAACTGGGACAAACTCTCTGATACCTACAGTTTATAGTGGTAGAAGTTTATTTTGGATCACAGTTTCACTGTTTCCAGTCCATGTGTGTTCTGGGGTAGAAGCAGCATCGTGGTGGAAAGCTGTTGGCAGAAGGACATGACCTCCGGGCAGCAGAGGGAGAGGGAGGGAGAGAGAGAGAGAGAGAGAGAGTGAGAGAGACAGAGACAGAGACAGAGACAGAGAGACAGAGAGAGAGAGAGAGAGAGAGAGAGAGAGAGAGAGAGAGAGAGAGAGAGAGAGAATGTGCTAGGGACGAGAGCATGCCTCTCTGATGTGCCTCTAGTGACTGCCTCTTTTGACAGGCCCTGGCTCTCAACAGTTCTGTTACCTGTGGAACTAGAAATGGCTGAGTGTTCTGACACAGAGAGCCTTTCATGATCCAATCGTTTTGAAACGCATCTGAATTTTGAGGGAATTCTTTTTAGTTTTAAGCCATTATTAGGAAAATGTGGGGACAAGGAAAATCAACTGCACACATTTGTATTACCTTTCTAAAATCGTCTTTGCTTCTTTTTCTAATTGTAATTATATCTCCCTTTTAAAATACTAAGTTAATTTTGATCTCAGGAGTAAATACCTGAATTTCTTTCTAACTTCTGTACCCATTGTCTGTCTTGTTGGAACTGTGCAAGGAAAAACCCTGCACTTTCTTATTAGTGTTCTTGACTGAGCCATTTATAGTGGTCCCTTGGTTATTGATGCTGCTGTTTTAGAAGAATTTGGTTTGCAAACAGAGGCATGTGCGAAAATTTAGTTTTTATTTGGAAAATCTGTATCACCTGATAAAGATGAGAACAGCTATATTTCCCAGATGAACAAAAGGTGGCCACCTTTTCTTTTTTATTTATTTTTATTGAGAAAAAATAGCAATGAGACAGTTTCAAGACAAGTTAGTAGGACACAATAATTATACAATAATTAATATATTGCATATTGTTGTCTTCATAGTAGTTATTCATAGTATAAGATGCAGATATGATATCCTGTCCACAAATTCTATTGGAACAAATATTCATTGAATTAAGAGAAAGAAGCTGTATATCTATCTTAACTATTTTCAATATACAGATACATAATGGTTGTTCATTTGTATCCACTTTTTTGTTTTGTTTTGTCAGAGAAGGGTATTCCATTGTCACTTAAATGCTGTAGGTGCATGAATTCAGCAAAATATTCTAATATAGTCCAGTAGTCCATAATAGAAGTGGGTTATCTGTAAGACTGCCAGTGTTAGAAGTGGGTGACGTGAGCCTTTTACAGCTTAGCATATTAATATGATTTTACTTTTTATACCTCATTTTTAAAATTAATTTTATTGAGAAACAGATAGCAATGATACAGTTTCAAAATAGATTAGTAGGACAGTTGCAATAATTAATACATTGCATATTGTTGTCTTCATACTGATTATTCACAGTACAAGATGCAAACATGATATCCTGTCCAAACACCATTAGTAGAAATCATTCTTCTCATTGAATTAAGAGAAAGTAGCTATATATGTATCCTAGCTATTTTGTATATGCACAGAATGTGTTCAAGGCGGATGTAGGCTGGTTTCTGGTGCAGAGAATTTTGTATCTGCTTCCCTGTGTCCTCCTGTAGTCTTCCACAGAAAAGCACATGATTTCTCATAACACACTGAGAATAGCACTTAAGAGATCCATTCATATGAACAATAGTTGCTATAACTATGTACCAGTCAGGGTATTACCAAGCTGGAAAATTCTAATAACAATACACTAACCTAGAAGTTGCTATTATGATACTGACAGTAGTGAAAGATTCTTGAATTTCTAAAGTGGTCTCTGTTTAATTGGCTACTTTGATCAGCTCTGTGGCCATATGTGAGTAAATAACTGTGAACTTGGCTCATGCTTGGAGGGTGAGTAAAGTCTTTGCAGAAGTGAGGTAAGTCTTGAGGATAGCCAGGTAAGAACAGGTGAAGGGGGAGAGAGAGAGTGAGTAGGGCAACTGGACATGGCTGACCAGAGGCAGGCAAGCTCAGGGCTGTGAGAAGTATTCTAAGAGGTACCACAGTCCAGACATGACCTCTGTCTCAGTGAAAGTGTACAGGGCCAGAGACCTGTGGGCCAGAGCTTTGTAGGCAGAGGTGAAGGCAGCAACCTGTAGGCATGCGGGGCGGAGGTGCCTGCTGATGGGGATGGGCTTCTCCAAAGCAAATTGCTGCCAGCCAGGACAGTTTTAAATTCCACTGACGTTTTAGAAAAGGATAATGAAAAATGGCTCCACGGATTGAAGCACCTGCTTGGGTAGACACAGGGGCTGGGAGTTAGATCCCCTGGCTTGTCCCACCAGCCCCATCCCCAAGGTGCGCTGAGACAGCGACTGAGAATGGGCGTCATGGAACTCACCTGTAATCTCGGCACTTGGGAGGCTATAAACAAGAGGATCACTATGAGTCCAATCTATGCAGTGAGACAATGTGCACCCTGTACACTCTGTCTTAAATACAGAGAGAGAGAGAGAGAAAGAGAGAGAGAGAGAGAGAGAAGTATAATGAAATTGTTTTCTATATGCTTTTATTCATTCATATTGAGTGAATATTGCATGAAATCATTGGTCATGTATAGTGCAAATGCATAGTGAAAAGTAATGGAGACATACTATTTCAAAAGAATGCCTTTATTTTTAAATTTATTTTAAATTTTAAATTTTTATTTATTTGATACAGGAACTTGCTCTGCAGTTCAGACTCATAGTGATCCTTCTGTGTCACCCAGCATGGCATGCAGTACTGGGGATAGAACATAGGAACTTAGGTCCTTCTCCTTGCCAGGCAAGTGCTTGAACCACGAGCTATCTCCCCAGCCCAAGAATGTCATTAACAAACAAAAACAAGGAGTTCTCAAAGGACTCTTTTAACCAAGGCCACCTGGCACATCTCAGCAGTTCTCTGGCCCATCCTGTTAGTAGCCAGTCTTCTTGACAGGCAGCTGTTTTTCATCCTTCACTACCCTTCACCACCAAGCCAGGTCCTGGTCTTCTTTATTCATTCTATGTGAACCCAAATGCCTTAGTAGCTAACACAATTAGTATGTACTATGAGAGGCTTAAAGAAATATCTTATTTAGGGGCTGGGGAGGTGGCTCAGTGGAATAAGGGCTTCCCTAGCAAGAACAAGGGCCTGAGTTCAATCCTTGATTCTGAAAAAAGAAAAAAAAATCCCTAGAAATAACATTTATTTATTTATTTTTGAGACAGGATCTTGCTTATAATTCAGTTGGGTGGAGAACTCACTGTGTAGGCCAGGCTGGCCTCATGCTCACAGTGATGTGACCCTCCCTCCTTGGCCTGCCAAATGCTGAGATTGTGGGCATGCACCACCACACCTGGTGAGAAGCTTTATATGAACAGATTCACTTAATTTTCACTTAACTGTTACTAAGACAAGTATATTTTCCTTATGGGGAAACTGATGCTTCATAAATCAAATATTTTGCCCATGTTTATATTACTGGTATGTGTTTAAGCCTTGGGTTAAACCCAGTTAGGCCAGTTTCAGAGTTTATTTGTGATCATTACACTACAGTTCCTGTCTACATAGTAATTTGTGTGTGTGTGTGTGTGTGTGTGTGTAAACTGTTTAGTTTTTAGCTAGTTTTTATGAGAGCCTTTTCTTCCAATACGATAATGGCATTAACAATGGAAAGATAATATTATTTTGAGAAATTAGTAGGAGAATAAACAAGGCAAAATTTATTTTCTAGACATTGCCACAGCAGCGTCTTCCACTTATCATGTATTTCCTTGGGTATGGCCTGACAGATGACCCACTGAGCGGTGGGGTTTGTATTTTCTTTCACTGGATCTGAGAGCCTTGACATCTTATGTGTAACCAAGAAGATATGGTGAAAGCAATAATACTTGAATTAGAGAAAATGACAAGGCAATTACTGTTCAACTTTCTGGAATGCATAATCAGGAAGCCCAAGCAAGTGTTTAATGGTCCCACTGTCCTGACCCCATATCAGGAGGAAGACCAAGCTATCACAAACTGAGATACTTGAAATCTACATGTAGGAAGAGAGAAGGGGGCCTTGTTAGTGTCAGTTTCTCTTTCAGCATTTACCATCCCCTCTCTCAGCACACACACACACACACACACACACACACCAAACCAGGAAGACAAAGAAAAGCCATTCATGTTCCTTTACAGGGGCCAAGCTGAACCACTGAAAGTTTTAGGAGCTTTAGTGAGTCCTACCTGCACCCCAACTAGGAGCCATTTGGAGTGAACATTGTAAGAGCTGTGCTGACACATGAACTGCACCCCTGTTCCTTCTCTGGATTTAGGTGAAGGCCTGGATAGCTTCAAGAGCCTCAGTGAGTTGTACCCCACCTAATACCCTTACAGGAAGGGTAATGAGCATTGGTGAATTTTGAGAACTTCAAAAATGTCAAAACAAAAGTAGCAAAGGTAATCTCAGATCTCCAACTTGCCCAGAACAAGTCCAGGAGATATCAACCAAGGTAGAATGACTTAGAAGTCACACACTTGAAATTTCTGAAATGATAGCAACAGAAGTACACAAGCAGCTTCATTAGCTATAGGAGAAAATAGATGACAAATAATCTCCAAGATAAAAAAGAAAAATAACAATCATGAAATAATGTCTAAGCACATCTAAAGAAGATCTAGCTAAGAAAGTTTATAAGCATAGAAAAGTGGTGGAAATATTAAATGAACACTACAAGAAAGAACTAGAATGCATGAAACAGAGTAAAGCATATATACAGGCAATTAAGAATTCCATTAACAGCTGGCAAAACCATAAGAACAAACTGAAGATAGACTTTCAAGCCGTGACAATTGCATTGCAGCTAGTGATCACAAAAAGGCAGATCTCTTAAAAATAATAAGAAACCAGAAAATAATAATTCAACAGTTGCAAGGTGATGCAAAGAAGAACAATATAAGACCCAAAGGTTTCAATGAAAGAGTAGGAGTCATCACACATGACATAAAAGGAGCATTTTAGAAAGTAGTATCAGAAAATTTCCCAAACATGGAAAAAAGAATTTCCCAAGCGTAGTAAATGAGGTATCCAATTAACCATAACCCAAACAAATCTACATGAAGACACATAATAATCAAGATTCCATAAATTCAGCATAAGAATAACATTAAAATCTATTAGAGAGAGAGAGAAAAAAGATCACTTATAATTGAAAGCCCAATAGTATCAGGAATATTTATCAACAGAACTAATCAAGGCAGAAAGAACTTGAAGTATTTCAAGTTCTGAAAGAAAAAAAATTTAAACTCAGATGGATGTACTCTGCAAAGCTATCTATCAAAATTTATGGAGAAGTAACATACTTCTACGGCCAGAGGGGAAAAAAAAAGAAAAAAAGAAATTTATGAACACCAAATCAACTACAACTTCAGGAACAATAATAGAAAGGAACCAACAAGCAGAATAAGCAATTAAACAGAGGGAAAAAGTAAGTAAGCCACAGCAGTAAAATAACATGACAAAGATAAGCCAATACATATAAGTTATAAACATTAATGTAAATGACCTCAATTCACAAATCAAAGGAAGCAGACTGACAGAATGGATCAAGAAGCAATATATAACAAAATACTGTATATAAGAAACATATTTAACTCAAAAGTAAATTCATAGACTGAAACAGACTGAAACTCAAAGGATGGAAAACAATCCATGCCCCAGGAATCCAGAAAAAAGTAGGACTAACTATTCTAGTGACCAACAATGTCAATTTCAAACCAAGAATGATCAAAAGAGATAAAGAAGGTCACCACATTCTAGTAGGGGGGATATGAAAGAAAGAGATAAAAAATCATAAATATATATGCACCAAATGTAGGAGCACTCAATTAAACAAGGTAAATTTTAATAGACATGAAAAGTCACATGAGCAATAGCACAATTGTATAGAGTATTCTAACACCTCATCGTCACAAAAACATAGATCAACTAGACAAAAAAACAGCAAAACAATAAAAGAACTAAACTGGTGAAGAAATGGCTTCAGCAGAACTTTACAGAGTGTTTCACACAGCAACATAAAAACACAAATTATTCTTAGCAGCACATGGGACATTTTCTCAAGTAGGTTTTACATTAGAATATGCTTAAAGAAGTGCAAAGAAATTAAAATTATACTATACGTATTATGTGATGAGAGTGCAACGAAACTGGAAATTATTGACAAAAGAAATCTCAAAAATTTGATAAACACATCGAAATTAAATAAAACCCTCCTGGACAATCAAAAGATCACATATGAAATTAAAGAGGATATTTACAATATTTACAACTTATTATAAACTATGTGATGTGAGGAAAACAGCATTACGAAAATTTATAGTGGGGAATTTTCACATGAAGAAAACAGAAAGAGCCCAAATAAACAGCCTTAGGTTACACCTGAAACTTTTAGAGAAAGAATAGCAAGTCAAGCCCAAATCACTCAGAGCAGATATTAATGCAGTGAAGAAAAGAAAACAATATAGAAGCTTGCCACATTAACGAGAACCTCAGCCGTGCTAGCAGGAATCTTTCAGATACAGAGCAAGCTGAGGACCTGTGAGTGTGTTGGAGACTTTCTGTGCATCCCTGAACCCCCTGGAGCCCTCAAAATCCATCCCAGGCCTGGCACACAATCTTGGGGTGAAACTCTGCAGCTCAAGTCCCTGCACAGAGACTAAGGGCCAGAACCAACCAGCTAGTCCAGGAGCACAGCATCTTGCCAGAAGGGTACAATAGGTTCACTTCCAAGGGCTATAGCAGGGAGGAGCTGAGCACAGTAGCCAGACCCAAGCCAGGCACAACTGGATGAATTCAAACTTAGTAAATCTGAACCCCAATTTCAGCAGGTGTTAAGTTATAACTGTACCAAAGCACTGCATCAATGGTCAGAGCTATACAAAATGACAGAGAAGGAGCAAAATACAATCTCAGGCCCCAAGCACACCCAGAATGAGGGCAGAAGACACTAGTACAGAAGAAATTGGGAATAACATAGATAAATGCCCAAATCAATAGTTTCTGAAGGAAAGAAACAACTGAATAAAGGTATAGAGGAACTCAGATCAGAAATAACCTCTCAAATAAAAAAGGAAATCTCTGAATTAATGCCAGCTGTGATAGAGAATCAAATGCAGAAAGAAAGAGAAAATCAGATCAGAAATAATCTCTACAGTAAAAGAATTAATAACTGCTGTGCAAGAAGACACTGATAAAAAATAGAGATTAGAAAAACAACAGATTCCTTGAATGAGCAACACAGGAAAGAGATAGATTGCATAAAGCAGAGTCATAGAGACATGGATGAACTTAAAATCTCAATAACAAGCTTACAAAAATGTTTGAGTGAAATTGAAGATAGTTTCAGATCTTGAAGATACTGGTACAGCTATTGAAAAGGTAAGAAAAGATCTCTTAAAAAATTAGGATGCAGGAAAAAATAACTCATCACTTGCAACATGATGCAAAGATGAACAATGTGAGACTAATAGGAATCAATGAGAAAGAAGGAGTCAATACAAATGATATCAAAAGAATCTGGGCAGAAGTAATAGCAGAAAACTTTCTAAGTATGAGGAAACAATATGACTTTCAGGTAACCAAAGTACACAGAACTCCAAATAATTTCAACCCAACTAAAAACACACTGAGACATATCAGTCAAGATCCCAGAAATCCAGCTCAAGAACAATATACTGAGAGCTGCTAGAGAAAATAAACAGATGACATTTAAAGGAAAACACATCAGAATAACAACAGACTTTTCTTCACAAAGTATGAAGGAAAGGAGAGCATGGAACAGAGTACTTTAGGTACTCTATGAAAACAAATTCCATCCCAGACTACTATACCCTGCAAAACTCTCAAGTTTGATGGAGAAGTGAAATACTTCCATGACAAAGAACGACTAAAGATTTCCAAGCTGACAAATCTAACCCTACTCAGACTAATAAAAGATGTTCCAGAGAGGGACTAAAATGATCTGAATTCCATGAACAAGAACAGAAGAAACCTACTAAATAGGGCAAACAATCAAACACAGGATAAAAAGGAGTAAACAACAGTAGGTAAATAACATGTCAATCATAAGTCAGTACATTGCAATTATAAGCATCAATGTAAATGGCCTCAATTCACCAATTAGAAGAAATAGATTGTCACAGTGGATTACAGAACAAAATCCAACAATATGCTGTATAGAAGAAACACACTTAACTCAAAAAGACATTCATAGGATGAAAGCCAAGTGATAGAAAACAATAATACATGCCCCAGTACCTCAGAATAAATCAGGGCTAGCAATCCTATTCTCAGACAGTCTCAACTTCAAACCAAGAATGATCAAATAAAATAATGAAGGACAGTATATACTTTAAAATATACTAGTTAAGAGAAATATGCAATTAAAAAAGAAAACTATAGGCCAATCTCCCTCATGAACATAGTTGCAAAAATCCTCAATAAATTCCTAGCCAATAGAATACAGCAAATCGGCAAGAAGATTATACAACATGACCAGGTAGGATTCATTCTGGAGATGCAAGGATGGTTCAATATACGCAAATCTATAAATGTAACACACTATATCAATAGAGCCAAGTTTAAAATCAACATGACCATCTCAGTTGATGCAGAAAAGGCTTTTGACAACTTCCAAAACTCATTCATGTTCAAAGTCCTACAGAAAATTGGAATAATTGGCCTCTACTTCAATTTGATAAACTCCAAAACAATGGCTAATAAAATTCTAAATGGGGAAAAACTGTAATCTTTTACTCTAGATCTGGTACAACACAAGGATGTCCTCTATCACCACTGGAATCATCATCTAGAGCCATTAGACAAGAGAGAGAAATAAAAGGAATGAGATGAAGCCACTAGAATTGATACAAAAATTCAGTAGCAAACAGGATACAAAGTAATACGCAAAAGTCAATAGGATTTGTCTTCACAGATAACAACCACACTGAGAGGGAAATTATAGAAACAATACCTGTTATAATAGCACAGAGGAAAATGAAATACCTTGGAATTAATCTAAATAAGGAAGTCAAAGACCTTTTCTAGGAAAATTACAATATTCTCAAAAAAGAGATCATAGAGGATTTCAGAAAATGGAAAGATATTACCTGCTTATGGATAGGAAGAAGCAACATGGTGAAGATGGCCATACTCCCAAAGTTGCTGTACAGATTTAACACAATCCCTATCAAAGTACCAACTACATACTTCCCAGATGTAGAGAAGTCATTCCTAAAATGTATTTGGGACCAGAAAAAGACCTAGAATATAAGAGGCAATCCTGGATATCAAAGACAAGGCAGGAGGCATTACAATTCCTGACTTGAAATTATAATACAAACTCCTGTGATAAAATCAGCATGCTACTGGCAAGAAAATAGACCTGAGGATCAATGGAATAGATGAGAAGATGCAGAAGTGTCTATGAACACACTGAGCCACCTGATCTTCGACAAATGGGCAAAACATTCTTACTGGAAGAAAGATAGCCTCCTTAATAAATGGTACTGGAAAAACTGGCTCTCTACATGCTGAAAAGTAAAATTTGACTGAGGTTTATCACCATGCACTAAGCTAAAGTCAAAATGAATTTAAGATTTAAACATTAAACCAGAAACACTGGATCTCCTGGAAGAGAAATTAGGTGGAACTCTTGAAGACATAGGGTTAGGCAAAGAGTTCAAGAACAAAAATCTAATCGCAAGAGTAACACTTGAAAGAATTAACAACTGGGATTTCCTCTTCTTGAGATGTTTTTGCATGTCAAAAGAAATTAACAACAAAGTGAAAAGACAACCCACAAAGTTGATAAAAAATCTGGACTAATAAGCCCTCAGAAAAAGGTCTGCTCTCTATAATTTATAAAGAACTAAAAAATATTAGGGTCCCCGAATTTAAAGACCCAAGCCAGAAATGGGCATCTGAGATGAACACACTTCGCAGAGGATGAAATTAAAGAAGTGAATAAATATATGAAAAAATGCTCCACATCACTAGTCATCCATGAAATGCAAATTAAAACAACACTGAGATACCATTTCACCACAGAAAAAAATGGCTATCATAAACAAATCAAGCAACAACAAGTGTTGGAGGGCTATTGAGAAAAGGGAACTGCTGGTGGAAATTTAGACTGGTGAAACCATTGTGGGAATCAGTGTGGAGACTCCTTAAAAATCTAGGACTGGCAATTCCATTCAAATCAGCTATCCTACTACCAGGAATTTTCTTGGAGGAACTGAAAACATCATATCATAATGATGTATGTGTAGCTATGTTTATAGCAGCACAATTTGTGATAGCCAAATCTTGGAAATAACCAAGATGCCAGTCACCCGAAGAATGGATAAAAATATATGGTACTTTTATACAATGGAGTATTGCTCAGCTATAAAGAATGATAAATTTGAAGCATTTATATTTAAGTGGATGCCACTTGCCAATGTACTTTTAAGTGAAATAAACCAGGCCCACATGTGTAATATATAGTCTCCCTACTATAAGAACTCAAAAGAAGAAATAAAAATAGAAAGCTATAACACAATTAAAATGAAAGTGAGAACTTCAGGATTAAGGAACAAAGAAAGGCAGGGAGAAAAGCTAGGAAATACAGCAGGGGCAAAGCCATACATTTGTACACACAAGATGGGTAAGGCAATTATCCTGAGAATCTTCTGCAGGTTTTTATCAACTAACATTTAATTGGTAGGATTCTCACCCTGACTGAGTATATATGCTGATACCTGTGAACTAAGAAACTGCACTGAAGCTAGCAATGTGTAGTAGTAGGGTCATGTTCTTCATTCTGGTCTTCTAAATACATACTGCTTGGCATGACATATCAATTACTGTCATACTGTCTCTAACGTGAATGTTTGTTTTAAAAATGGGCAATAAATTAAATCAAGAACAAGAAAAATACATGTCACAGGCCTGTCCTGCTGCAGTGCTGTATATGGTTAGATTTCTAAACTTCTGTGTAAAAATATGTAATTTTTTATTCTTATTTTATAAAGATATTTTTTATTTAAGTTTTTCTTCATATTCTGCAGGGACTTAAAGTTTAACATATTAATACTTGATGGAAAATACCTGTTCCATGTTATGCCTAAGATGTTTGGTATTCACAGAGATAGTGAGATTAAGCTCAACTGCGTATGTTGTAGGGTATACTAATAAGCTTTTCTTCTGGAGGGTTAAAGACCTAAGTTTTCAGAACAAAAATTAGAGAAAAAGAAGGGCTACAGGGACAACAAACATTTTGGATATAGTCTTTCATGTTCAGTGAAGACTCAGGACATGGGAGAACCTGTACTGTAACATCATGTAAGTTAATTGTGTCCCAAGTTTTCTGATCAAGAAATTCCTCTTGATCAGAATGGGGCCATAGAGGAATGTTATCAGTGACATATAATGTGTCTAAGGAGAGTCACAGGGAGGGAAAACATTCTTTCAGGCTTTCACAGAGAGCAAATTGGTCAAGCAATAGTCATGACTCATCCACTTGGCTGACACTGGCAAAGGATCTACAAAGTGCAGTACAGGATTTCTGGAAGAAACCTAATTTCATTTTTCTGACCTTATCAGATATAAAATTTGCATTTCTTGTTATATATGTCTTGCTTTATCTTGGCCTTAAACATCCAACAGAAAAATATAAAAATGAGGTATATAAAGTAAGACCATATTAATATGCTGAGCTGTAAAAGGCTCAAGTTAACCACTTCTGACATTACCAGTCCTACAGGTAACCCATTACTATTATGAACTACTGGTCTATATTGGAATATTGTGCTGAGTTCACACAGCTATCATCTTTAAATGACAATGGAATACCTTTCTCTGACAAAACTAACAAAAAATGGGGATACTAATGAATACCATATTGTATCTATATAATCAAACTAGGATAGATATACATCTACATTATTTTAATTCAGTGAATAAATAGATTTATTGTAATAGTGTTTGGACATGATGTCGTGTCTGCATCTTGTAAATGAAAAACCAGTAAGACAACAATATGCCATTAATTATTGAAACTGTGCTTCTAATTGGTTTTGAAACTGTCTCTTTGGTATTTGTTTCTCAATTAAATTTTTTACAAAATAAATAAATAAAAATAAAGGAAATTGAACATCAAAAGAGAAAACAATATAAAGAATTAGTGAATTGAAGCACTGGTTCTTTGAAAGAATAAATAAAATGAACAAACCCTATCCAATGTTATCAAAGAAAAGAATGAAAAAATGTAAAGTCATGAAAAAAATGAAAGAATAGGGTGAAATCTCTATAGATTCTAGAAAATTTTGATCAATAGTACATACTTCCAAAACTTCTACTTTCACAGGATGAAAAACACAGAAGAGTTGTATAGATTCTTAGATATATATGAATTTCCAAAACCAAGTCAAGAAGATATAAAAATTCTGAATTACCCAATATCAGTAAATGAAGTTAAAAATGTAACCCAAAACCTACCAACGAAAAAAAGACCAGATCTTTCTGATTCACAGTTGAGTTCTAGAAGAAAGTTAAAGATTTAATATCAGAATGCCTCACCAACTTTTAAAAAATTAAAAGGGGAGCAATTATCCAAAACTCATTCCTACAGTGATGTATTAGCCTGATACCAAAACAAGAGTGAGACTCAAACAAAGAAAAGAACTACAGGCCAATCTCTTCAATGAACATAGACGGAAAATCTTCAGTAAAAATATTAGCAAATATAATGCAGCAAATCATCATGATGATACACCATGATGAGCTGGGATTCATCCTACTAATGCAGGGATGGTTCAGTAAGCCCAAATCAATAAATGTAATACACCACATCAACAGAATCAAAGACAAAAATTACATTATCATTCCAATAATTGTATAAAAAGCTTCTGACAAGGCCCAACACTTATTCTTGATAATAGCCCTACAGAAAATTGGAATAGATGGTCTTTACCTCAATTTGATAAAATCCATCTATGACAAACCAATAGCCAACATCATACTAAATAGACAAACACTGAAAGCCTTCACTTTATAATAAGAAACAAGAATACCCACTATCGCTACTCCTACTCAATATACTTTTGGTGATCATTGCCCAAAGCAATTAGACAAAAATAAGCAAATAAGGGGAATAAGAATTGGAAAAGATGAAGTGAAATTATTATTGTTTGCAGAGGACATGATTCTCATACTCTACATAGAAGACCTGAGACAGTCCCTAAAAATGTTCAGATTTAATAACTAAGTTCATTAGTGTAGCAGCATACAAGTCAATAGCCTCAAATCAATAGTGTTTCTGCACATGTTAAAAAACACACCAACAGAGAAATTATGAAGACCACAACTTTCAGAATAATACCTCCCAAAATGAAACACTTAGGAATCAATCTCATAAAGGCAGTAAAATATTTATACAGTAAAAATTATACTACTCTGAAAAAATAGATCAAAGAAGATTTCAGAAAGTGACAAGATATTCCTTGCTCATGGATAAGAAGAACCAATGTTGTGAGGATGGTCACACTCCCAAAACTGTTATACAGATTCAATTCAATCACAACTAAAACACCCATTAGTATACCTCACAGATTTAGCAGAAATATTCCTGAAATATATCTGGAATGAGAAGAATCCTAGAAGAATAAAAGCAGCCCTAGGTAGCAAATGAAGGATGAATCACAATTCTTGCCTTGAAATCACACTACAAGGATATTATAACAAAATCAATATGGTATTAGCAATAAAGAAGACCTGAAGATTAATGGAACATGTTAGAAGATGCAAACACAACTACACACACATTCAGCCACTTTACCTTTCAGAAAGTGTCCAAACTTGTTCACTAGAAGAAAGATAGCCTCTTTAATAAATTTTGCTCGAAAAACTGTCTTTCCACATGTCAAAGGCAAAAATTAGTCCCATGTCTATCACTATGCACTAAACTAAAGTAAAAATGGATTGAAGATTTAAATACTAAACATAAACATTAAATTTAATGGAGAATAAAGTATGTAGAAACCTTGAAGACATAGAGGTAGACAGAGAATTCAGGAACAAAACCTAACCTTCATGGGAAATACTTCAAATTATTGAAAACTGAGAACTCATCTCTTGGAAATGTTTCTGCACATCAAAGGAAATCTCAAACAAAACAGAAAGAAAACTCAAAAATTGGGAAAACAATTATTTACTGGTCCCTCCAGCAAAGGACTTCTATCTAGAATGTGAAAAAGAATTTTAAAAATCAGGGTCCCAAAATTCAAATAACTAATCCAAAAATGGGCATCTGAGATGAATATACACTTTTCAGGTCAAAAAATACAAATGGCAAATAAATATATTTTTAAAATGTTCAAAATTTTCAGTCACTAGAGAACTATGATTACAACAACAATAGGATTCCATCTCACCACAGAAAGAGTGGTGATCAGGAAGTTAACCAATAACAACTTCTTGAAGAACAGTGGAGAAAAAGGAAACTTTCTTCACTTTTTCCAGGAGTGTAGACTGACAAAAGCTATATGGAAATCAGAGTGGAGAATCCTGAACAAAACTAGGATTAGAGATGTCATTCAACCCAGCTATTTCCTATTATTTATTTTTCTAGAAGAACTGAGAACATCATATCTATAATGATATATATTCACCATGTTTGTAGCAAGGCAATTTGCTATAGCTAAATCTTGGAAACAACTCAAATACTCATCAACTGCAAAGTCTATTAAAATGATATGGTATACTTATACAATGAAGTATTACTTATCTATAAAAAAGGATAAACTGATGGCTTTTATAGGTAAATACATACAACTAGATGCTATACTCATGAGTAATATAAATCAATCTCCCCACATATAAACATTGTATTGTCTTCCTAGCCTAAGAATCTCAAATGGTAAATAAAATCTGAAATGTACAATAGATACTATGAAATGAAAAGAAACTGTTCAAAGAGTTGAATGGGATGAGGGGAAGGAGAAAAGAAAGAAAAAAGGGAAAGAGAAATATATATGTACACACATAGGGTAGCTTGGATTATTGTACTGATGATTTCTGCTGTTCTATTGAAAGGAGCAGGGCTGGCCTGATAGCTCAGTGGATTCAAACATCTGCTTAGGCATAAGCAGTGGTCAGGGTTCAATCCCTGGCCTGCTGTGGTAGCCCTGTAGCCTGGGCACTCTGAGCTGGAAATTGAGACTGGGTCTGGTGGTGCACACCTGCAATCCCAGTGCTTTGGTGGCTGAAAACAGGAGAGTCATTACGAGTTGGAGCTATGTAGTGAGACCCTATACTAAATACAAAAATAAAATAAAATTACAGTTAGTAAAAATAAATAAATAAATAAATAAATAAATAAATAAATAAATAAATAAGAAACGAGAAGGGAGCCCTTAGGCCAGACCCTGCTGGTCCAGTTCAACTGAGCAGAGTCTGGAGGAGGAGCCCTGTGGTCAGGTCCTGAAGATCCAATTAGGCTGAACAGAGCTAGGAGAGGAGAACTGCAACCAGACCCTGCCAGTGGAGGACAACTGAGTAGAATTGGGAGGAAGAGACTCTTAGCCAGGTCCTGCAGGTTGAGATGGGCTGAGTGGAGCTGAGAGAAGCCATGCCCTTCAACAAGGCTCTGCTTGGAGAGTTTGGCGTAGTGGACCCAGGAGAGGGGTGTGAGGCCTGCAGCTGTGAGATGAGGCATACTGATAGGCCCAATAGTGCCCAGAGTATAGTCCAGAACTATGGGAGGATGCTTGCAACACTGAGGTGGCAGGAGGCAACATAGGCGAACTGGTCTGGGAGGTGTCCAGACAGAACTAAGGATATGAAGTTTAGATAAAAATTCCTACTTTGTGATATGCTCTGATCTGTTATGCAGCCATATAATAGCAACTGAAGTAAAGAAACAACTACAAAAGGGTATAGAGAAAATCAGGTCAGAAATAGTATCCAAGATAAAGAAAAAGAAATAAGAACTATACTGAAAGAATTAAGAACTATACTGAAAGAATTAACAAGTGCTTTTAAAGAAGACATAACAAATAGAGGAAAGTAGAAAAATGATGGAAACTATGAATGAACATATAAGAAAGAAAAGGATGCATGAAACAGATTATAAAAGATAGGAAATTAAAATGTGGCAAAACAGTTTGAAGCAAAGTGAAGATAGATTTTCAGACATTGAAGACACCATTGTGAACAGATAAGGAAAAATCTCTTAAAAATAACTAGGATCCAAGAAATAATAATTCAACAGCTGCAAGAAGATGCAAAGATGCATAACATAAGAATAATAGGCATCAATCAAAAAGGAGCCAATACAAATGACATAAAAAGAATTTTTATGTTTTTATTTCCTTTTTCATAATTTTATTGAAGAACAAATAGCAATGAGATAGTTTCAAATCAAATTAGTACGGCAGATTCAATAATTAATACATTGAATATTGTTTTCTTAGTGGTTATTTGTTTTACAAGATACAGACATGATATTCTATTTAAAAACACTATCAGAGAAGATCAGATATTTTCCATCAAGTATTGATGTATTGAACTTTAAGTCCTTACAGAATATGAGGAAAAACAATTTAGAGTACTATACACATATTATTACAAATAAAATTAGAAATCTAACCATGTACAGCCTTGTAGCAGAAGAGTCCAGCAACATTTTTTTCTTGTGTCATTTGATTTTCATTTATTACCCATAAAAATTTCACTTGTGAAACAGTATGGTAATAATTGGTACATCATGACAGAAAGTAAGTATTTAGCAGACCAGAATGACATGCATTCCAAGCATGACCCTTCTATTGCTATCTTCAGTGCAGTTGCTTGGTTCACAGGTATCAGCATATATAGAGAGTCAGGTTGAGAATCCTACCAATTGACTTCTACTTACAAAAACCTGCTGGTGTTACTTAGGATCTTTGCCTTGTCCATCCTGTGTGTACAAATGTATGGCTTTGTCCCTGTCCTGTTTCACAGCTTTTCTCCTTACCCTCTCCTCATTGTCCAAACTCAAGTTCTTGCTTTCCCTTTAGTTGTGTTATAACTTTCTATTTGTATTTCTTCTTTTGATTCCTTATCCTAGGGAGACTATACGATAATTGCACATATGGGTCTGCTTTATTTCATTTATGAGTATATCTTCAAGTGGCATCCACTTATATATAAATGCTTCAAGTTTATTATTTTTTGTAGCTGAGTAATACTCCATTGTATAAAAATACATCTTTTTAAACCATTCCTCATGTAATGGGTACCTTGGTTGTTTCCAAGATTTGGCTATCACAAATTGTGCTGATATAAACATCAGTACACATATGTCATATGATATGATTTTTTCAGTTCCTCCAGGAAAATTCCTAGTAGGGGGATAGCTGGCTTGAGTGGGATTTCCAGTCCTAGTTTCTTAAGGGTTTCTATAATGGTTGCACCAGCCTATATTCCCACCGGCAGTGGAGAAGGGTTCCCTTTTTCCCACATCTTCTCCAATATTT
>PVKA01005820.1:72164-87997 GCA_004027165.1 Ctenomys sociabilis
TTTTTTTTTTGTTTTTTTTTTTTTTTTTTTTTTTTTTTTTTTTTTTTTTTTTTTGTTTTTTTTTTTTTTTTTTTTTTTTTTTTTTTTTTTTTTTTTTTTTTTGAGACAGGGTCTCACTATATAGTTCAGACTGACCTTAAGCTCACTTTGTAGCTCAGGCTGGTCTCGAACTCACAATAATCCTCCTGCCTCAGCCTCCGGAGTGCTGGGATTACAGGCCTGCACCACCAAGCCAGCTGATAATTTCTTTTGACATGCAAAAACTTCTCAAGAAAAGGAAGGCCTATTTGTCAATTCTTTCAAGTGTTTCCTATGCCAATACATGTTTGTTCATGAAATCTATATCTACCCCTATGTCTTCAAGAGTTCCTCCTACTTTCTCTTCTAGGAGATTGAGTGTTTCTGTTTTAGTGTTCCGATCTTTAATCCATTTTGACATTAGCTTAGTGCATGGTGATAGACATCAGTCAAATTTTACTTTTCAGCATTAGAGTGCCAGTTTTTCCAGAACCATTTGTTAAAGAGACTATCTTTCTTCCAGTAAGAATGTTTTGCCTATTTGCTGAAGATCAGGTGGCTGAATTTGTTCATTGAGGCCTCTGCAAATTCTCATCTATTCCATTGATCCTCAAGTCTTTTTCGTTGCGAATACCATGTCATTTTTATCACAGTTGTTTTGTATTATAATTTCAAGTCAGGAATTGCATTGCCTCCTGCCTTGTTCTTATTTCCCATGATTACTTTTGCTCCTCTAGGAATTTTCTGTACATAATAAATTCTAGGAAAGATTTCTCTAGGTCTTTGAGGTATGTTGGGGGTAGTTTGATATGGATTGCACTCAATCTGTACAACAATTTTGGGAGTATGCCCATCTTCAAAATGTTGGTTTTTCCTATCCAAGAGCAGGGAATATTTTTCCATTTTCTGAAATATTCTATGATGTCTTTTCTTAGGGTAGCATAATTTTCCATTAAAAGATCTTCGACTTCTTTAGCTAAATGAATTTCAAGGAATTTCATATTCCATGGTGGTATTATAAAAGGTATTGTTTCTACAGTTTTCCTCTCAGTGTGTTTGTTATCTCTGTAGAGGAATGCTATTGACTTTTGAGTATTGACTTTGTATCCTTCTATGCTACTGAAATTGTGTATCAATTCTAGTAGCTCCTGGTATAGTTTTTTGGGTTTTCCAAGTATCACTATCATCTGCAAATAGTGATAATTTAACTTCCTCTTTACCTATTGTTATTCCTTTTATTTCTCCCTCTTGTGTAATGGCTGTAGCTAATGATTCCAAAGCTATATGGAATAGGAGGAGTGATAGAAGACATCCTTGTCTTGTACCAGATCTAAGACTAAAAGATTTCAATTTTTCCCCATTTAGAACTATATTAACCATTGGGTTGTCATAGATGGCTTTTATCAAATCGAGGTAGAGGCCATCTATTTCAATTTTCTGTAGGTCTTTGAATGTGAAAGAGTGTTGGACTTTTTCAAAAGCTTTCTCTGCTTCAATTGAGATGATCATGTGTTTTGTAGATTTAAGTCTATTAATATCATATATTACATTTATAGATTTTCAGATACTGAACCATCCTTATATCCCATGGAAGAATCCTATCTGGTCATGATGTATGATTTTCTTGATGATTTGCTGTATTCTATTTGCCAGGATTTTATTGAGGATTTTTCCATCTATGTTAGTGAAGGAGATTGGCCTGTAGTTCTCTTTTTTGGTTGTGGCTTTCCCTGGTTTTGGAATCAGTATAATACTTGCCTGCAGGAATGATTTTGGGAGGATTGTTTCCTTTTTAATTTCATTGAAGAGTTTGAGGAGTGTAGGGATTATACCTTCTGTGAATTTCTTGTAGAATTCAGCTGTGAATCCATCAGTATCTGGACTTTTCTTTGTTGCCAGGCTTTTTATTGCATTTCATATTTAACTGGGTGTTATTGGCTTATTGAGAGTTGATATATGTTCTTTATTCAGTAATTTGTACCTTTGGAGGAATCTGTCCATTTCTTCTGTGCCTTCTCTTCTGTGAGTGTAAAGATTCTCAAAGTAGCTATTGATAATCTTCTGAATTTCCACTGTCTCTGTGGTGATTACACATTTTTCATTCCTTATTGCTTGTTTTTGAATTTTTTTTCCCTCCTTTTCATGAGGTTAGTTAGGACCTTATCGATTTCCTTTAGTCTTTCAAAGAACCAGCTGTTTGATTCATTGATTGTTTGAACTGTTTTCTTCTTTTTCTCAATTGAATTAATTTCTGCTCTAATATTTACAATTTTTTCTTGTGTTGGGCTGTGGGTTTGTTTTTCTCTTCCTTTCCTAGATGGTGGTAGTGTAGCATTACGAAGTTTATTTGTTCTTGTCCTGTTTTCCTAATGTGTGAGTTCATAGCTATGATTTTCCCTCTGAGAACTGCTTTCATCACATCCCATAAATTCTCATAAGTTGTGGTTGAATTTTCATTGGATTGTAGATAGTGTTGAATTTCTTATTTAATTTCATCTGTGAACCATTGATTGCTAAGTAGGGTGTTGTTCAATTTCCATGTATTTGTGGAGTTTTTCTGGTTTGTTTTGTCATTTATTTCCAGTTTTATTGCAATGTGGTCAGACAATATGCATGGGATAATCTCTGTTTTCTTGTATATACTTAAGCATGACCTATGGACTAGTATGTGGTCTACTTTACAGAAAGACCCATCTGCAGCTGAAAAAATGTGATCAGCTGTGGTTGGGTGGAATGTTCTGCGTATGTCCGCCAGGTCCATTTGTTCCAAACTCTGGTTCAGTTCTGTTACTCCTTTGCTATTTTTTTCATCTGGTTGATGTATCTTTTTGGGATAAGGTGGTGTTAAGGTCTCCTGTTAAGATTGTGGTCTTGGATAATAGATTTTTCATGTCCATTAAGATTTGTCTTACATAGTTGTATGCTCCTGTGTTTGATGCATAGATATTTATGAGTGTTACCTCTTCCTGTTGAATTTTTCCTCTAACCAATATATAGTGGCCTTCTTTATTTCATTTTATCTTTTTTGGTTTGAATTTGAGACTGTCTGAGAACAGAATTGCTACTCATACTTTTTTCTGAAGTGCTGGGACGTGTAGTATTGTTTTCCATCCTTTGACTTTGAGCCTATGAATGTCTTTTTGAGTTAAGTGTGTTTCTTTATACAACATATTCTTGGGTTTTATTTCCTAATCCACTGTGCCAGTCTATTTCTCTTAATTGATGAATTGGTTCTATTTACATTGATACTTATAATTGAAATGTGTTGGCATATGATTGACATCTTATTTACCTGCTTTGTCCTGTGTTTGCTCCGTTTAATAGGTTCCTTCTGTTCTTGTTCATGGAGTTCTGATCATTGTAGTCCCTCTCTAGAACATCATCCTGTGGCCTGTGTAGGGATGTCTTTGTCATCATGAAATTCTTTAGTTGTTCTTTGTCATGGAAGTATTTTACTTCACCATCAATCTTGAAAGAGAGTTTTTCCGGGTAGAGTAGTCTGGGCTGGAATTTGTTTTCATAGAGGTCTTGAAGTACTCTGCTTCATGCTCTCCTTGCCTTCATGGTTTGTGTAGAGAAGTTTCCTGTAACTCTGATGGGTTTTCTTTTGAATGTGATCTGCTTCTTTTCTCTAGTATCTTTCCATGTGTTATTCTTGTGGATTTCTGGAATTTTGAGTATTATATGTATAGTTGTGTTTTTATTTAGGTTGATGTTAATTCGAGTTCTATATGCTTTAGTTAACTGAATATCAGAGTGCTGCTCCATATTTGGGAGGTTTTGTGGTATTACTTCTGCCCTTATTCTTTCTGTATCATTTGTATTGCCTTTCTTTCTCATTGATGCCTATTAGTCTCACATTGTTCATCTTGGCATCATTTGCAGGTGATGGATTATTTTTTGCTGCATCGTAGTTTTTTTTTTTTTTTTTTTTTTTTTTTTTTTTTTTTTTTTTTTTTTTTTTTTTTTTTTTTTTTTTTTTTTTTTTTTTTTTTATCTTAGTTGTTTTTAAGAGATCCTTTCTAGATTTTCACTAACTGCACAAGTGTCTTCAAGATCTGAAACTCTGTTTTCAGTTTCACTCAAGCAGTTTTGTAGATTTGTGATTGAGATTTTAAGTTCCTCTATATCTATTTGACTCTGCTTCATACAACCTATTTCTTTCCTGTATTGCTCATTCAAGGAATCCGTCATATTTCTAATCTTTGTTTTTTTTTTTTTTTAATCAATGTCTTCTTAGAGGTAGCTATCAACTCTTTTACCGCAGAGTATTTTTCAAATTGGTTTTCCTCCATATGTGTCTGTATTTGATTCTTTACTTCCGATGCTATGAATTCAGAGATTTATTTTTTTTATTTCAGAAATTATTTCTGCTCTGAGTTTCTCTTTACCTTTCTACTGTTGTTTGTTTGCTTGTAAACCTTATAATTCATACATTTCAGCTGAGCTAGTGTTCTCTTCACTTGTTTTAGGTGGGCTTTGTGTTTCCCCCATATGTTTCTGTGTTAGATTCTTTACTTCAGATGCTATGTATTCAGAAATTTCTTTTTTATTTCAGGTATTAATTCTTCTCTGAGTTCCTCTATTTCTTTCTGCTGTTGTTTCTTTACTTCTGAAGCTGTTAATTCATTCATTTCGGCTAAGCTAGTATCCTCTGCACTTCCTATGGGTGGACTCAAGGCCTGAGTTTACATTTTGCTCCTTGTCTTTGTCATGTTGTTTATCACTGACCTCTGCCCTTTCGTGTAGTGCTTTGGTGCAGTTATAACCTTAGCACCTAATGAGATTCTTGTGCAGATATATTAAGCTTGAGTTTATACAATTATACCTGGCCTGGGTCTAGCTGTTTTGGTTACCACCTTTTTTCTGCAGCCCTTGGAAGTGGACCTGTGGTGCTCCTCTGTTATGCCCTTGCCCAGGGAGCATCGATGAGTGCAAAAGCTCTCCCACAGACTCACTGGGCCATGCTGGGCTGGATCTAGGGCCGTGAGAGTTGCAAAAGTTCTCTCAGTGGGCTTGATGTCAGTAGGTTCAGTGGGTTGCAGGAGTCCTGGGGGCACAGCAGAGAGTCTCATTCATACAAGTGCCTAAGTTTTTCTCTGGAGGGGTCTCACCTGCAGTACAAGGAAGGCAGAAGCTCTCACTCCATAAAAATAATTTTGGCAGAAGAGCAGAACACTTCCCAAATATGGAGAAACAACCTGATATTCAGGTAAGCAAGACATTTAGAACTCCAAACAGCACGAATCAAGATAAATCTATGCCCAGTATATAATGATCAAGATCCCAACATTTAGCACAAGAACAATATAATGAAAGTTTCTAGAGAAAAGAAACAGATCACATTTAAAGGAAAATCATTCAGAGTAACAGCAGTTTTCTCAACATAAACCCTGAAGTCAAGAATAGCATGGAGTGAAGTATTTCAATTCCTACAAGAAACAATTTCCAACCCAGTCTGACATACTCTGCAAAACTTTCTTGCAACAACAACAATAAAAATCCTCTCTATGAATTGTAGAATAAGTAAAATACTTTTCTGAATAACAATAACTAAAGAAATTCATTATGACAAAAATCAATGCTACATAGAGTACAAAAAAATTCTAGAAAGGCATCACAATGGCTACAACTCCAAGAACAAAACCAGAAAGATCCTCCACTCAGGTCAAACCAAACAATTAGAAACAGGAAAATAGGGAACCAAGAGCAGGAAAATAACACTATATACATACATCAATACATATCAATTATAACCATCAATGTAAATGAATTAAATTTATCAATTAAAAGAGATAAATTGGCAGAGTAGATCAAGAAACAGGCCAACAATTTAGTGTACACAGGAAACACATTTAACCCCCAAGGAAATTCATAGGCCAAAAGTCAAATGATGGAAAACAATACTACATGTCCCAGGCTCTCAGAAAATGGCAAGAGTAACTATTCTGTTCAAGATCTGAACTTTAAACTATACTTAAGATCAAAAGAAATAAAAAAAGATTACTGCATACTTATTGGGAGAAATTGTAAAGAAAGTGGCAACAGTCACAAACATGTATGCACCAAGCATGGGAGCACAACACTGTATAAGACAAATTTTAGAAGACATGAAAATCTAATCAGTGACAACATAGTCTTGACAGAAGACTTTAACATGATCCTCTCTCAGAAAGATAGGCCAAGTAGATGGAAGATTAGCAGAGGTATAGCTGAACCAAACCTCTGAACAAACGCACTAGAGTGTTCCACTGAACAATATTTGAATAGACATCCTTTTCCACTGCACATGGGAAATTCTCTAAAATAGACCATAGTACTCCATAGATCATGCTTAAGTAAATGGAAGAAAACCAATTTATCCCATACATATTATCTGACCATAGTGCAATCAAACTGGAAATTAATGAAAAACAAACCAAAAAAACCATAAACATACAGAAATTAAATAACTTCCTCAGCAACCAATGGGTTACTGATGTAATTATAAAGGAAATTAAACAATATCTACAATCCAATGAAATTTCAAACACAACTTAGCAGAATTTGTGAGATGAAATCAACGTAGTGCCCATGTACTGATGGATTCATTGC
Source organism: Ctenomys sociabilis (assembly GCA_004027165.1). NCBI lineage: Eukaryota > Metazoa > Chordata > Mammalia > Rodentia > Ctenomyidae > Ctenomys > Ctenomys sociabilis. The sequence goes on from PVKA01005820.1 coordinate 78,777, forward strand.
TGGGTTCTACAAGGCATTTACAGAATATTTAATCCAAATTCTAAAACTCTTTAATGAAACTGAAAAGTTAGCAATGCTACTAAAATCATTTATGGAGGAAAGTACTGTATTTATGCCCAAACTGGACAAAGACTCAACTAAAAAAGAATTGAAAGCAAATCTGTCTCATGAATATAGAAGCAAAAATCCTCAATAAAATACTATCAAATAGAATGCAGACAATCATCAGGGACATTGTATACCACAATGTAGGATTCATCCTAGGTATCTAGGTATAGATCTGACATATGCAGATCTATAACTGTCACACGCTATATCAATAGAACCAAAACCAAGTCCACATAATCATCTCAGTAGCTGCAGAAGACTTTTGACAAAGTTCAACACTCATTTATAATCTTAGCCCTACAAAAAAATTGGAATAGATGGCCTGTGCCTCATTCTGATAAAAGACATCTATGACAAACTAACAGCTAACATAATTCTAAATGGATAAAAACTAAACCTTTTACTCTAAATTGAGGTACAACACAAGGGTGTCCAACATCACCATTCTGTATAGTTCTGGAAACCTTAGCTAGAGCCATTAAACAAGAAAAAACAAAATAAAATAAAATAAAATAGGTAATGAAGAAGTTAAATTATTATTATTTTCAGATGACATGATAGTCTACATGGAAGACCCCCAAAACAGTCCACCAGAAAGTATCTAGAGTTAATAAAAAAATTCAATAGCATGGCAGAATGAATAGTCACCATAAAAAATCAATAGCATTCCTCTATGCAGAGAAAAAAATTCACGGAGAGAGAAATAGAGAAACATTACCCTTCACAACTATATCCAAAAAAGAAATGCTTTTATGAATTAAACTTACAAAAGAAACTAAAGACCTATACAGTGAAAATTACAATTCTCTAATATTCTGAAAAAAGAGATTGAAGGAGATCTTAGAAATTAGAAAGATATTCCTTGACCCTGGAGAGAAAGTACCAATATTGTGAAAACTGCCATACTTCCAAAATTGTTATACACATTTAATGCAATTCTTAATAAAATACTATAACAGATCTAAAGAAAACTTTCCTAAAATTTATTTGGAATCAGAAAGGCAATCCTGGTCAACAAAGACAAAACAGGAAACATTACAACCTTTGACTTGAAATTATACTACAAAGCCACTGTGATAAAATCAGCATGGTACTGGCAAAAATAAAGCAGACCTGAGGATCAGTGCAATAGATTAGAAGATGCAGAATGAACTACAAACACACTCAGACACCTTGTCTTTGAGAAAGAGCCCAAACATATCCACTGGAAGAAAACTAGCCTAGCCACTTTCATAAATAGTGTGAGAAAACTGGCTCTCCACATGAGGAAAACTAAGACTAGACCCAAGTCTATCACCATACTAAAGAATAAATGGGTTGAAGATCTAAACATTGAAGCAGAAACACTAACTCGACTGGAAGAGAAAGTATGTGGAAATCTTGAAGAAATAGGGCGAGGCAGAGATTTCATGAATAAAAAGCAAACTGCACAGGAAATACTTCAAAAAATCAACCATTGGGATTTCATCTAATTGAGAATTTTCTGCATATCAAAAGAAATCATTAACAGAGTTAAAAGTCAATGTATAAGTTGGGAAAACTGGTTAAATATCTCTCATCTTGTTCTTCTAAATGTGTACTATTTCTAACGTCTTAGCAATTATGATTGTATTCCCTTTAAATTAAATAAAAATGTAAAAATGACAAAAAAATCCCTTAAGGTTAATTGAAAACAATTGTTGATTAAAACGCCTGTTTAAACAGATGCAGGGGCTGGGAGTTTGATCCCCAGGCCTGTCCCGTGGCCCAGCCTCAAGGGTGCGTTGAGACAGTGGTTGAGACTGAGCATGGTGGCAGATGCCTGCAATCCCAGCACTTGGGAGGCTGTAAACAGGAGGATCACTGCTAGTCCGATCTACACAGTGAGACTCTGTAGACTCCATAGACACTGTCCTAAAATACAAAAAAAAAGAAGGAAAAGGAAAAGTAAACAATAGTTAATGTTCAATTGTCCAATTTTACAGACCTATATCTGTTAATCTGAGCAAGAGGTCTGATGATTAAAAAATATAACAACTATTGTTAATTTGATATTCCTGTTTTGAAAATCTGTACCCTATATATTATTTTATGTTACTGTTTCTGTCTTTGTTTTTAATTTTATTCGTTACCATAAAATAAAATATTTTGAAAATAAGAAAGGAGCAGTTAATGCTTAAGTCTGCTTTTTTCTTCCTTTTAATTTTTTGACCAATTTTCCATGCTTATATCTGTTAATCTGAATAAGTAATTTGAAGAGAAGATAACAATATGCAATGTAACAACCATTGCTGAATTTCTATATTTTTGAATGAAATTCTGTATCATTTCTAATTGTTTAAAATTTATTTCCTTTAAATAAATAAATAAATGCATAAAATTAGTGCCTAGTAATTATGTATGCAAAAATCAAATGATTACTTTTCGTTCCTGAGTATTGGAATAATATTTAATGGCAGGGCCCATGAAGTTGATGCATGTACTCAGATAATGTGCCCTTGCAAAAAGTAAGAATTGTCAGGTAATAAAACAGTACTGTAAGATTTCTACATAAAGGAGACTAGAGTGAAATGAAAGGATTCAGGTAAACTATTTTTGGAGAAAAATTAAATGATAAGAAATACTGAGTGTCCAGTGCAAGTAATGTGCTATTCTAGGTCACTGTTTACACTGATCTTCGTTTATCAATAGCTATCTTTTATTTTGCTTTATTATTATTTTTATTGCTATTATTTTGAAGAGCACTAATTAGCTGTTCATGCAGCCTGTCTTGTTTTCAATCTTAGCTTCGTTGTTTCCTAGGTAATGAAATTGAGGTGAATAAATCAGCTAGTCGGTAAATACCACTAACAGTTCTGTTTCCTGTGTTTCTCAGTTTTTATTTCCCTTTCACATCTTTATGAATCTTTCTTTGAGTACACTTGCCTTACTTGTCTTCTAGCCTGTGCCTCAGACACCGTACCCTTTGACTGTGTCAAAGATAGGAAACTCCCAACCAGTGACCACGTCTACCTCTTTGTCAAGCACTATGCCATTTCCTGAATAGCTCTCATCCCGAAGTGTTGTCTTCTGTTGACTTGTTTCCCTGCCTAATGTATGAATTTTAAGTGGTAGAACATACCTTATTTTTCTATCTGCTAGTATCTAGCATCAAGTAGAAGATAGAAGAGAGAAAACATCCATTCACCCACCTACCAATCAACACACCAACCAACCCACCAGCCAACCCACCCACCCACCAACCAACCAACCAATCAACAAAAAGTCCTACAAGAAAGAGAAGCCATAAAGAAATCCAACTCAAGCAAACAAAATCAACCAACCAACCAAACAAACAACCCTGATAAATCAATGAATGAATTGTCAGAGACTGAGTTAGATATGAAGAGAAGAAACCAGGTGTCTCTCGCAAACATGTTGTGATTGTAGACTGTCTGCATTTTTCAAAAGGCATTACAAAAGGGTTAAAGTATTATGTTTTACTTCAATATCCCCAAGTTGCCATTGTTTTGGTTCAGCTGGTGATGAAAGCCTCAGGGATTTTTTGAGGCCTATTTAAGGGGAAGTTAAATTTATGTCATGAAATTTTAGTGGCAAATTCAAAAGCAATTTTGGAATATTTTAATAATTATTAATTTCCAGAGTTCTGATTTTGTGAATGTACATGTCATCTCTCCCATTCATCTTTAAATTTATTTTACAAAACAACAGAAAAGTCAGATGAAAATCAACAGAATATGAAACTCAAATATGAATAATTACATCAAAAGAAATGAGGCTTACATGGAGAAGTTGTACACAAAAAGTTTCAGATGATACTGAAAACAATAATTTATTAAAAGTAAAAGATACATTTCTAAAAGAAGCAGTTATAATTTATGATTAACTGCTCTATAAGAAAAGGTGTGATGATAGTCTTCACTCTAAAATACACCATCCAAATTAGTTTCATTTTTTAAATGCAGTTTAGATAGTTTGCAGTTTTAACGCAGCTTTGTTAGTCTCATAACTCCTCATAGGTGATTGTAAGTAATTTTGTGGGCTTCCTACCAAATTACTAGTTCATTCCATATTTGAAGCAAGTCATCTTTTTGTTATCTCTTGAAAATCATTTTTATATAAGAAAAAAGTAAAATATTCAGAAAAGTTGTGCTAGAATTATATATGCAACAGTTAATCCAATATTTTATAACTAATGAAATTTTTGATGCTCTAATATCTATCATCTTATTGACATTTATAATATACTTTGATTTTTTTGTTTTTCATAAAATGGTACCTTTGAACAGCAAAGCTTCAGATTCTGAACTCTTGGCTCTACCTTTCATGTAATTATTTTACATATGTACTCTATTTTAAAATCCTAGTGTATTTTTTAGTGTGCTGCTGGCATGATTTTGTCTCACTACAAAGTCTCTAGTTAATTAGCTGTTGGTTTTCATTTAAGTCAGTGTAAAAATTTTTCAACACTTTTCTATGGGAGACATCAAATTTTATTCAAATTAATGGAAGTTCTTTTAGAAGACATCAGTATTCATGTAAGAATGGAGCTATGGTAGTACAGGGAAATTGTCTTGCCATGTGTTTAATATAATGCATATTTTATGGTACCTTGACTAAAATGAGTGGCCAGTACCTCTAATAATGAATGAAACTCACTGATACTTTGTCTCCAGTTTAGCAGATATGAATTCTGGAATGAAGTAACCTAGAATATTTTTATATAGAGTAGTTTGCATTAATGAGGAATTTAAATTTTGATAGGACTGAGCAGCTTAAAATTAATTATTGGGCAACTGTGTCTCATGGTATGGAGTGATTACAGATTGCTGAAGTTGTGGTGGTTATTGCAAGGGAAGCTCAGTTTGTAATTTGGTAGGGAACTAACAAATATGTTTCCATATGACTAATGATGTTTAAGCAGTGAAATTAATTGTTCCAATGCTTACAGTCATTTTTTAAGTACATTGTAAGAATAATATTGATCATTTCTACCTAAGATAACTCAAATTAGATACTTGTCCATAAACTTTTTCTCCTTCATTATGCCTAGTTTTTTGGTGACCTGTTTTGACTCTATCACTGACAGCTTTTACATCTTTGGGAATTATTTCTTCACTTGATCTCCTTGCTCTTGTTTTTTTATTTTTATTTTTTTATTATATGTATTTATTTATTTTTTTTTGTGGTACTGGGGACCACACTTGCCAGGACCTTGCACTTGCCAGGCAAGAGCTTATTCTACTGAGCCATCTCCCCAGCACCAAAAGATCCTACTTTTTTTTTTTTTTTGTACCAGGAATTGAAGTCAGGACCTTATACTTGCCAGGCAGGCACTTAAGCTGCTGAGCTATCTCCCCAGCCTTTTGAACCCTTGTTCTTAATTTCCCTAAATGTTACATGATATTTATAATCCTGCATTTTTTAATCTGCACAAAAATATTGTCTTTGCACTACTGTTGTATTAATAGTTACTTTTGCATCTCCTCCTCCAGAAAGGCATCTTACATAGAAAGCCCTCTTAAAAGAAAACCCAGTTCATAACCTTGATCCATCTGTTTTCCTGCCATGACAATGACCAGAATAAACATGACTATCTTTTCCTGCCTATAGCCATCATGTCCTTTAGTCTCTGTTCGCTGTTGATTGCTGTGTCACACCTACCCTACCTAAAAACTCAGTGGCTTAGAGTAACAACTTTTCTTGTTTTACAGTGTATTGTACCAAGAATCTAAGTTTGCATTAGCTGAGTACCTGAAGCTCAGAATAATTCATGAGATCATGAGGGCAGTCCCCTCTGAAGCTTCCACTGAGGGTTTGCTTCCAAACACATTCTCATGGTTTGCCTACCTAAGATAACTCAAATTAGACACTTGTCCATAAACTTTTTCTCCAGGTAATGAGGGCACTTTGGTAGACTATAGGAGTCTTTGGCAAGGAAAGCAAAGGCTTCATTGGGCCTTCTCAAAAAATTCTCTTCATGGAAAGTACCTTCTCTACTCATTTCCCTGTTTCCTCTTTGCCTTCTTTTGTTTCATAGCAAAGCAGAAGTAGTAAGATAAACTTTAAGGATGAAGTATCATGCTGCCTCCCAGAACTTTTATAATGATAGTTGCCTAGTCATTACTTAAATTTTAAATGTTTCAAAAGCACAATGACTTTCTGCTATTTAAAATAATTAATAGTACTTCACAGTATTTTTTTTTCCTGGATTTCTTAGCAATGGATGAATGAATTCTACCACCTGACTCAAGCTTTTATTGAAACTCAAAATTAGTTGGAAAACAAATTGCTCATGATTCGTAAGTGGAAGTAAAGGCTTTCAGAGATCTTTATGATACAGTGATATCAGGAAGGGTTCTAGGGAGGTAGGATGGGACTGTGGTAGGCAGATAGAGAAAATCAGGTTTACAGAGAAAAGTAAAAGCTACATTGGTAACAGAGAAAATTTATGCAAAGCTAGAAATCAAGAGAAGCAGCTACACTCAGCTGAGGGTGTTGTGTAGGTATTGAGTGGGAGGTGGTAATGCCAAACAAAGCAGGACAGAGATGCACACGGGATGAGCACACTGTAGCAGTATAGGCAAGAGGGTAGTGATCTGGTCTGTTCATATTTTAACTCAGTAACTGGTCCACAGATGGTTGAGATTAAGAGGTAGTAAAAAGTCCATTTGAGTCACTGTTGCAGTGGGCTTGGAGAGCAACTTATCCTTCAATGACCACAGGAAGGGCAACGAAAAGGAAGGAGATTTGATGCAGATATATTTGAATACAGTATTGATAGGATATGACAAACACTGTGGAGGTGAGACAAGATCAGTCAAAGGTGAGCTACATTTGCCCACCTGAGCCACTGGCACTTGGGTGGGATGAGGAAAACTGAAGAAGTAACACTTTGAGACCACAGCAAGAGCTTGATTATGACAATTGACACATTAGCCTTCTAATAGAGATTCAAACAAAGATGACCTGTAGACATTTGGTTACAACCAAGTGAAGCATGCTGAGTGTCAGGTAGAACATATGGCATGCATACAAGAATGAACTTGAATTCAGACCAAAAGTCTGAGGTAGGCAGCCATGCCCTATGAGTCATCAGATTACAGGAGGGCTGAGAAATGCTTACTAAATTCTTTCCCCTTCCAAAATATCATCTTCAGCATCATGGAAATGAATTAGGCAACCTTAGCAAATTAGTTTGGAGGGAGATGTAGGAAACAAGTCTAGAAGCAGGTAAACTATTACATGATTTATAACACTGAGGCAATTTCCATAGTGTATGGAAGACAGAGAATGCCAAGTAGACCATAAAAGATTTCCTGAAGTAGCACTTGATGCAAGCCTAAAGGATTGAGCACCTTAAATTATAAGGATTCTTTTAAATGGTTCAATCATTTTAGTGCTACTGAAGCTTAGGGGTTATATTTGAGGAAGGAAGGTAGACAGGTATGATAACAATACAGGATCTCAGAGTTTACAGTGGCAGAAGGAGATTGTGGGAGCATACAATCTCCCTCTGCCACTGTGTGTGTGTGTGTGTGTGTGTGTGTGTGTGTGCTTTGTCAAATGAGGACTTTGGATTTAATTATGATTATAATGAGAAATCAAGAAACGTAGAGGAGAAGAGAGAAAATAAGGAAACTGAGAAAGCCTGTTGACTCTGTGGAGTGCCCCATGATCTAATTGTGGTCTCAATAAACTAAGAAGCTGACATACTCTAAGGAATATATTAGAAATGATGGATTAGTCTTACCAGAATAATTATTAGTAAATACTTTATGTAAAAACTGAAAGCCTTTATGTTTTCATAATGGTTTGGTGACCCTGGAAGAGGAAGAAAGTAGAATAGGGTAGAAGAATTCCTGGTTTGGAGTTGTAATAAAATTGAAATGCTTGGGGGATTTTAAAGCAGCAGAAGGAATTGGCCCTGATACAGTGGAATAAGGAAGGTCCAGTTTTCAAACCATTAAAGGACAAATGTTCTACAGGTCCAAGGAAAAATAAATTGAAGTTGTTACCATTCTTCTCTCCTGTGATGGGCCACACCGTTAAGTAAAGAAACATGTCATCCACCCTAATGTAGATCAGAGATTCTCTTGAAGTAAATCATTACCTAAAGAATCTTTAGAAAAGGAAACATAACTTCATAAAAATTTTTAAGCTTTGTCAGCCAAGACACTTACTTTTGGAACTGTCCCTTTCCTTTCTTTTCTTTTTCTTTTTATAAGCTTAAACACTGAGGGTACAGTTATTTTTAGATACAAACAGATTCAATTTTGAACTGACAGTTGTGCTTTCAGATTTCCAGGTTTTGTCTCTCTTCAGATTCTTTATCTGTAAAATTAGAGAAGTGGTAGTCGTGGTAATTTTCTTTTATGGCACCTGTGGGGACTGAAGCTATTAAGCAATTGTACACCTTGAAAATAGAAATCGTTCCAAGAGCCTTACAGCCTTAGAGCTTTCCAACTTTGACTAAGATGTCCACAATAGAGTAATTTCCTTTCTACTATTCTTCATTGAACAAATTCATTTAGGCAAGAATGGGGAAAAAAGAGAAAGAAAAGCAGAAATGGGCAAAAGTGGTTTCTTTTTAGTGTAGTGTTTTTCAAATCTCTGTGAAGTAAATACTGCAAGAAACTTAGAGAAATGAACTTACACCTATAAAGAATATGAATTTGTGCAAGTCATATAATTTATTAGTGGCTATGGTGAGTGGGAGTACAAGTCCAAAGTCATTGCAAATCATAGTTATAAAGACATCTTTCCATCATATCCTAGGATCACAGTAGTCTGTCAATCTAATTTTGTCCTTTATGTATTTTATAAAATGTAGTATTAATTTGAGTGTCTTCCTCATATTTGAAGCATAATATTCCTCATAGTATAACTTCCTGACTATAGCTTCTGAGGTGAACCATGGTCCAAAATTATTAAATAAGAAATTCCAGAGATAATTTATATACTCAAAATTGAGTATTATTTTGAGAAGCACAAGAAATAATACATCATTCTTCCCAGGGAATAAATCATCACCTTGTCCTGAACATTCACACATACAGTCTTTTAGAAGCAGTCTTTGCTGTTAGATTGCTCATAGAATGACTCTCACAGTGTTTGTGTTCAAGTAACACTTA
>PVKA01005821.1:0-87861 GCA_004027165.1 Ctenomys sociabilis
TGAAATGCAAATAAAAACAACACTGAGATACCATCTCACTCCAGAAAGAATGGCTATCATAAGGAAATCAACCAACAACAAATGTTGGAGAGGTTGTGGGGAAAAGGGAACACTTCTCCACTGCTGGTGGGAATGTAGACTGGTACAACCATTGTGGAGGTCAGTATGGAGACTCCTCAAAAGAATAGGACTAGAAATATCTAGGGAGAGCTTAAGAAATGTGAGTCTAGATCTGTCTTAGTTACTCTTTTCTCATTGCTGAAACCCAAAATAGAGGAAGGAAAGTTTATTTAGCTCACAGTTTGTAGAAGCTTCAGTCCATACATATCTGGCTCCAAGGCAGACTGGAACATACCAGAAAGCAGCAGTTCATGGCAGTGGAAAACAGCTAAACAGAAAGAATAAAAGGGGTGAGTAGTAGCAATAATGGCAACAGAGAGCAAGTCTGTCTTCTTTATGTTGCATTCAGGATATCTGTCTCAGGCTGGGGTAGTATGCATACCCATAATCCCAGCAGCACTCACACCCATAATCCCAGTTGATCATGAATGTTAACACAAACTCTAGACATCTGCTCCATGACTACATGAGGCTTTGGGGGGACAACTAGGCACAAACCATAATAAGATCTCAAGAGAGAACTAGATGGTGTTTGGCTAAGGCAATACAAGTTTATTTAAGAGCTAAAGTCCAAAATTTCTGTGTCAACCTGCAGGCACTGAGTTTCTATTCATTAAAAGTCCACTAAAGGTAGTGGACCAATCAATAGGTTGCTGATCAAAAGGTTTCTGAAGGCTAATCTGATTGGTGTAGTTACCCAATAATATAGGCTCATAGGCCTTGGGATGTACAATAGAAAAAGACAGAAAAGGCCACACAGCCAGTCAGAAAGATATGAGTACCTCTTGTACTCCTGAGGGGAGAACTCATCTCAGTGCGACGAGGTAAGGCAGGGATTCTAGCTTGTTAGCGCAGAGAGAAAGGCAGCTAGTTTAAGGAGAATTTAGCCAGTCCTAGCCACTTGTGAAGTATAAATTTGAAAATGAAAAGAACATGAAATCTTTTCTGAAATATTGGGAGTTGTCAGGGTCGCCTAGACAGTGTATATTTTGCCAATAGGCAGCATGAGCAGCATGTTGATTTGTTGATATGCTAATCAGCTGTGAAAGCCTATTGCATGAGCGTAAAAATACCTTCATAATATTTTGAGAAACAAATATAAGAAAGTGAGGGAAATAAAAGGAAGGCCAGTAAAATGCAGGTTAATGGACTTGATTTCGGGCTGTTTGGGCAGACACCTTGTTTTGCTAGAAATATGTGATAGTTTTTTGAAACTAATGAAAACACATCTAGTCTAGATATGCTATTCTAATGCTGACTGTATTACAAAATACTGTCTTAGTTCAATTACTTTTATAAATTATGTATTTTTATTATACATTTTGGCAGTGCACAGTGATTGTGTTTATCATGAGGAGTTGATACACGAAGCACCTTAGTCCTTTTTGTCCCCCTTTCCTCTCGACTCTCCCTGCTGCCCTCAACACTTAACTCCTTTCCCATTGGAAAAAACATATTTCCATTTTTTCTTCAATTCTCTCTCTTTTTTTAATCTTCTCCCTCATTGCTTCTGACCCTCGTCTCACTTGAGAGGGATTTCTTCACCTCCTGTCATCTTTTTCAACTCTTTCTTTGTATTTTTGGCTTCTTTTACAAGAGAAACTATGCAGTATTTAAACTTCTGTGTCTAACTTATTTCACTTAACATTACGGTCTTGAGGTGTTATTTTCCTGAATGTGTAAAGTATTTGTTTGATAGATAAAAATGCAGTGTTTTTATTGCTCATATTTTTCAAACATGAACAGTGAAACCCACAAGGGTTAAATTAGTGGCTGAATGTAGCAAAGTGAGGACAATGACATGAAAGATCACTTTTTCGTACTTTAATTGTATTTTGATTCTCCTGTTAGCACATAAGTTTCTCTTACATCTCGTTCTTCTTTTTTATTTTTATTACATGTCTGTTACCTAGGAGGGTAGATGATTTGAGAGGTGATAGAATGGCTGGAAAAGGATTTTAGCAGAAGACGAAACAGAAGTGCAACTCAGCCCTACTCTGGTGAAAGAGGGTTGATGTTCCCAGTATTGATCTCGTTTGAAATCCGTTTTTTTTGTTTTTTTTTTTTTTTTTCCTGTATTTTAGGGAAGCATCTGCAGAGTGTTCAGGGTCTCACTCAGAGTGATCCGGCTATTTACAGCCTCCCAAGAGCTGGGATAACAGGCGTGCGCCACCACACTCAGTCTCAATTGCCAACTTAATGTGCCCCAGGAGCGGGGCCTGCATGGCAGGCCTGGAATCGAACCCTGGACCCTGAGCCTGCCTGAAGACACTTTCATCCACTGAGCTATTTGGTCGGCCCTGAAATCTATAACCTTTGATCCACTGAACACTACGTGTTTCTCTTCAGAAAACCTTCAGCTCAGTGGCAAACAAGGGAGCCATGGAACTTAAAACAATTCCTTTCTAAGAAATGAAGAGCATTTTCTTCATTCAATTTTCATCCATCTTTAGAGATTTATCTGCTTTCCAAGTTGCTGGCTTCACTACTGTGGTCCCACCAGACTGGTGTACTCCCAGCTGAAATTAGAGAGCCTGAAGAAACTTAGCGGCCTTTTCAGAGCACATAGGAAAACAGCTTAGCTGAAGAGAAAAATAGGCAGAAAGATGCGCAGGCAAGACTGGGAAAAGCTTTTCCCTAGTAATACACATGTCCAGAGCAGCTCATGGCATTTATACTTGAATAGTCACCATTTCAGCTCCATAATAACAATAATTACACAATATTATACATTTCAAAAATCTGTCATTAAATATAAGAGAGAAAAGACTTTCCTAAAACGTTGTGCAGATTTAATAGCATCCTCGGTAACTTAATGAATAAATAAACAGCTCTCTGGACAGCAACAGAAAGGCATCCCCAGAAGAGGGAGCTATGGCAGGTTGGAGGGCGGCCCCTCCCTTCTCTACTGAGGCCGACCAGCTGCTGACCGCCCTGCGGGTTGCTATGGTTATTGCAGGGGGCTGCTTACCAGGAAAAGAACAGTGACAGCTGTTGCAGTGTGAAGGGGCCCTTAACCCCTAGTCAACTTCTGTGAAAATGGTTTTCTTTGTGATGAACTCGAGACATTACACCGCTTACTTGCATGTTGCCAACGTACATCATGAGGTCAATAAAGTTTCTGAAGATTGTAGAAGCCAAACCAGTGTTTGCCTTCCGTCCATTGCCCTGGCAACCATGGGGAAGCTGCAGCTACTGGGAGGGGCTGGGACAGCCTACTGACCTTTTGTCTAGAACATGCTTCCCTCTTTCTAAGAAAAGTCTTATCCTGGTCCAACTGTTGCTTCTTTCCTAAGTTAGTCCTACTCCCTCCTCTCCGCTGTCTCAAAAGAATCACTTTCATGCTATGTTCCTGTTGAGCTTCAGACTTACAAAACAGAAAGCAGCTACCTTAAACTTCTCTGGAAGAAGCAGTTGCTTGAAAGAGTTGCAGATTTAGTTTCCCCACATATTTGTCTCTCAAACTCAGGTGGGCATCAGTTTTTCCTGAGAAAGCTAAGACACGAGAACATTCATTTCAGTTGATATTTCTGCTAGTTCTGAGGAGGAAATGATACAAAATAGAAAACAGAGGCATACAAAGGGAAAAGCCAGCAGTGTCAATAATTAACCAGAGGCAAGTCATAACAGAATGTCCTAGAGGAAAGCAACTCAAGTATATACACAGAATTAAAAAACTGAATTTACATGAAACTGAAAATAATAAAATCAACCATTTTCTTGAGAATAACTATCATGGAACTAGCATTACAATCCAGGTTAATACTAGGCTAAAAAATGTTGACTTCCTGTGTGAAAGAGAGGAAAACTATCTTGAATAGATCAGGAAAGGAACCCTATCTTGAGCCGTGAGGGTGGATTTTTGGTTTGTTGTAATTGTGTGTTACTGTTTCCTTTCTTTAGGACAGTCTCATAAGGAAAAAGGCGATATAGCTAAAGTTTATTCAGAGCTTATAAGGTGCCAGGGGCTATCTTCATGGTTTTACATAGGTTAATTCATTTGCTTCTCACATCAATTGTAAAACATAATATTTATACTACTCAAATTTTTCAAATGAGGACACTAAGGCCCATAGAGGTTCAGTCAGTCACTGAATGCCACCGAGTGAGGCCAGGGACAGGAAGTGGGATTTGGAGACTCAGAGTACGCCCTCCCTCACCAACACCTTGCCCATGAGGCCTTTACGTGATTGTCCATCATCCTGCTTTCCATCACCCTTTGTGTCCCGGATGGGGAAGAAACCAGGAATGGGGCAAAGATACTACAAAGCAATAGAATCACTACTGGGGAGAATCCTAAGTGATATAAATAAATAAGCATAAGACAATAATTAACTGAAAAAGGGATAAGAGATCTTCTAAGCCAAACAAATCAGGATTGGTTGAGCAGCAGCATCTTCCCTCCACGCAGTGGCTTAGACACCCAAGGTGGCTTGGTCCTGCTGCTCCACAGAGTGCTTTCACCCAGGCACCAGCTGAGCAGAGGCATGAAAGACCCACCTGTGCTTACTAACAGCAAGAACGCTCTGTGCATGGCACAGTGATACAAAGTGGCTGCAGGATCAGGTTCTCGTTAAGTGGGAGAGGAACACCCAGACATGTAATGACATCCCCCACTCCAACACACCTACAAATGGTGACGACGCGCCATGTGCCTTGTCTTCTCCGTCTATCCCTGTCTAGACAGATTGTTCTTCACCTGCTTTATAACATCAAGGTTCTACTCAGTAGATGCTCTACCCAGGTTCTGTTTCTTTTCCTATTTCAGAACCTAATTCTTTGTCGTTATTGAGAGTGTTGTTCAATTATGTCTGCAGCAAAACTTTCCTTATTCACTGGACTAAACCCTAGATCTAGTTTTTGTAGCATCACTTTTTGTAAGTGTCAACTTTATGTGTTGTATTTAACAATTTTTTCTTTCACCTATGATATATTGCCTTTTGAATAGGGACTTTTTAATTTACTGTTTTACTTGTCAAGGTTTATAACATTAAGAACTCAGTAAATGCTAGTCAGCTGAATGAATGACTGACTGACTGAATAAATACACAATTTCTTTACCAGCAATTTTTCTATCACTGAACATATTTAGAAACTAGAAAATCACATATGGTGGTATTTGAACTCTATGGGCTATCAATTTATTTCTTCAGTGCATGAGTATTGAGTGTTGTTTTTGGCTGGGGCCTAGGGGGTGTTTTGGTCAAAACAAGCCATTTTTTATTTATCTAATTTTTTTCCATTCTCATTTAGGCATAACATTCACAATGGAGTATTTCTTAATCATAAATAAGGGTAAATTAAAGTCATTTGTAGGAAAAAGATGGATATTGATACCATAATGTTAAGAAAAATGAAAATGATACAAAATTAAATGCTGCATAGTGTTCTTATATGAGAAACCCAAAGTACAAATAATTTAAAGAGCAAAATAAAATACACACAACAGGAAACAGGGAGACTGTAGAAGACACCTAGCATAGGAGCATTCGAGGAGGTGGGAGGGAGAGGGTAGGAGGAAGTGTAAAGGATCAAGACTTGGGGTGTACCTGCACCCACTCCTCAAGATGAAGCATTCCTCACATATGGGGCATACATACATACAAGTAAAAATGGAAGAAAAATCCATAATTCATTTTATTTTTTTTTATTTTGTTTTTTGGTGGAACCAGGGATTGAACCCAGACCCTTGTGCTTGCCAGGGAAGTGCTTATTCTACTGATCCATCTCCCCAGCCCCCTGAAAAATCCATAATTCATTTTAATTGTCCTCTATCACTTACTTCTGAGGAGGCCCAACATTAATTTTAAATACATTGACATTTTTATTAATTTTAAATACATTCATATTATTCCAAAATCTGGGTAATAGTAGTCAGGGGGATCTCAGATTGTCTAGTGAAAGTTTCTCATTAGGTGCTTTTATCTTCTGAAATTCTCATTCCTGCAACTTATTTTCCCTTATATGCTATCTTTAATTTGCTTATGCCATCCAGTGACGGTCTACATTGCTTTACTAAATCATTAATTAATTGATTAATTAATCAATTAATTTAATGAGTGAGTAATCAGTCCACTCACTTATCACTTAACAAAATGCTAAGGGCAACTACTTAAGGTCTAGGATTTCTGCAATGTGATGAATATGGAAACAGAAATACACATGAGTTATCATAGATACCAAAAGATAGGAAATCCTTGCTCAGGAAACTAAAAATATATATGACAAAAATCCATAGATGAAAGGCTACCGCTTATACACCAATACCCCACATTAGTTTAGCGTTACAACTTTACCATCACAATTGATGTCCCCACATGACTTCATCAGTTGCATGCTCCTCTTCCTTTTCTTTTTTTTTTTTTTTTTTCAGTACTGGGCATTGAAGATTGAAGTCAGGATCCTGCACTTGCCAGGCAAGCACTTATTCTACTGAGCTATCTCCCCAGCTCGTTTATCCTCTTCTTTTTCTATATGTTCGTGTATTCTGAAGCCTGTATCATTATTTTATTTATTTTTATAGTGTCTAAATGTATATGTGTGCAAGCACAGCGTGGTGGATAATTAACCCTCTTTATCCACAGGTTCTACCACCCTAGATTCTACCAATTGCACCAATGAAAATATAACAGAAAAAAATACATCTGAATTGAACATGTGCAGGGTATTTTTCTCATAATCTCTAAACAATACAATAAAAATATTTGCATATCATTTATATTGTATTAAGTATGTAAGTAGTCTAGAAATGGAAGATGTGCTCATGTTATGTTCACATACTACCTTATATAAATAACTTGACTATCTGCAGATTCTGCTGTGCATAATGTGCTAGTCAGTTTTCTGCATGTGTGACTAAACATTTGAGAAAATCAATGTTTGGGCTGGTCAAATGGTTCAGCAGATTAAAGCACCTACAAGCAGGCTCAGGGGCCAGGGGTTTGATCCCCAGTCCTGCTGTGCCGGCCCCGCCCCGAGGGCATGCTGATACGGCAATTGAGACTGGGCATGGTGGCACGTGCCAATAATCCCAGGTCTTGGGAGGCTGTAAACAGGAGAATCACTATGAGTCCCATCTAGTAGTGAGACCCTGAACACCCCATAGGCCCTTCCCTAAAATGGAAAAAAAAAAAAAAGTTATGAATGATATATTTTGGCTCATGGTTTCAGAGGTCTCAGCCCATGACTGACCTACACGTATAGGGTCTGTAGTGGGTCAGTACATTATGGCAGGGGATCACATGGCAAAGAGAAGGTATTAACTTCATGATATCCAGGAAGCCAATACAGACCAAAGAACTGGGGTGCCAAATACATAACAGCATTCTGCTAGACACCAACTCTTAAAGCTTCGCCACCTCCCAGAAGTTTTACACCAAGCTTGTGGGTCTTCAGTGAATATTTAAAATCCAAACCCTAGTCACAGCGGTGGTGGGGTGGGTGGGAATCACTCCCCTGAAACTATCACAGGACAGCTCTACATAGTGCATAAACTGCAAAATTTTGTTGACTTTTGTCTACTTTTTTACTTTTATAAAAATGAATTTATTCTGTAAGCATGCTTCTACAATTGTTCTTTTATTTATTTTTATACCAATAGCTATCATTCATTAATTTGTATAATTTCATGTCATGTCATTTCATTCTTTGTATAATTAAGTAGCATTTTTCAAAGATATGCAAAGATCAGTATGTTACAAAGCATTTATCTTTAAATTTGCATATTTAGAACTAAACGTTAGCCAGAGTGCTTGTAACACAATGTATTAGTGTTTGCCTTTCCTAGCATTTTGATCCTGCCCTCATTTTTTGGTTGTCTTATTAATCATAAAGCTATAGAACTTTCACATCTGCAGTAGCCATTGAGTTCTCTGCTTGCTGTTGTATAAATTCCATTCAACTCTTCTATTATAGTTTTCACAAGACTTATAAGTATACATGCATGGATTTAGGTATTTACTCTTTGTTGGGCATATGTTAGCCATGCAATTGCCAGTTGATGGTTTATCCTTTTATCCTTTTTTTTCAGAACCAGGGATTGAACTCAGGCCCTTGTGCTTGCCAGGGAAGCACTTATTCTACTGAGCCAACAGAGCTCTTTCTTTTAAAGTATTGAAGTGTACAATACATTTTTTCAATTATAAATTTTGCTATTTATATCCTTTTAATAAGTTTTTTCTCCATCCTAAAATAAGCAAGTTGTTCTCTTATTGGCTTATCTATGGGTTAAAATTCATAACTTAGAAAATTAATGTTCTTCACTCCAGCCCCACCCCTCGGCCCACTGATCCAGCAATGGAGTCCAGGTATGGTGGTGCACACCTGTAATCTCAGCACTAGGGAGGCAGAAATCAGGAGGATAACTAAGAGTCAGAGCTGTAGTGAAACTCTGCACAAAAAAAGAAAAAGAAAACAAATAATGTTGTTTAGAATATGAGTTAGGGGTACAATCTAATTATTTTTCATAAGGCTAATCAATATAGCTTTCCCCATCTGATTTGAATCATTGGATCTATTATGAACTTACATAATTACAGGTCTCTCTACTGCTCTTTTCTTGATTTACCATCAGATTATATAAAATTGAGTAGTTTTAAAACATTCTCTTATATCAAATAACACCAAATTTTTGTATAGGCCGTTCTGCTGTTTTCCTCTATCCTGTCTGCCTCATCTTCCCTTTGCCTTATTCTCTACAGTACTTTTCTTTTTTTTCCCTATATTTATCCTCATCCTCCTTCCTCCTCTTTTTTTCCTCCTCCTCCCTCTTCTACTTCTTCTTCTTCTTCTTCATCATCATCTTCTTCGTCTTTTTCTTCTTCTTCTTCTTCTTCTTCTTCATCTTCTTCGTCTTTTTCTTCTTCTTCTTCTTCTTCTTCTTCTTCTTCTTCTTCTTCTTCTTCTTCTTCTTCTTCTTCTTCTTCTTCTTCTTCTTCTTCTTCTTCTTCTCTTCCACTTTATTTCCAACAACCTATTTTATATCTTTATTTTTGGTATGTTTAACAACTTTTGGGCTCTCAAATAAAATAAAACATGTGCTATTTTTCTTGGTGAAGAAATTACTTTAAGAGGGATTGAACCAAAAAAGGAGAACTATAATCCAGAAATTGTTCTTGGATCAAATACTACTTGAAGTAGGATTTAAAAGGACAGCTAGATTTCATTGTACCAAATATCAGTATCAAATTATTCTAAGTATAGGCAACACAGTGAAATGAGCTCTAATTAGCTGCTAGCTAGCATGCACTAAGGAGACTTATGCAGCTAGTAGACAAGATACACAAGGTAAAGAGACTTGAGTCATCAAAAGCACGTGATTTTAGTGACCTTTCCTTGTAAGCATTTGGGAACCAGTAAAAGTATGTTAGGGGAAAGATATTTAATGGCAGTATGTTAGATAAACCAAAGGTGAGAATAACTGGAATCCAGGAGACCATGAAATGGTATTGATGTATTCTAGACAAAAAGTAGTAAAGGTTAGTACTAGGGTCTTGGCAGCAGGAGTCAAAATAATGAGCACTCTCCAGAACCTTTGCAAAAGTAGAATCAAGCAGTCCTGGTGATCATGGGCAGTGAGCAAGAGGATAAAATCAAAGATGACACTGAAGCCTTGATCCTGGAATACTGAGAAATTGCAAATTCTATTACTAGGACCAGGCGAAAATACTCAGTAGTGAACTGGAAATTAAATTCAGTCCTTCAGGGGGGCAGCTGAAGCCACACATTTTGTTTTGGGGGCTGCAAGCATTGAAGTGGTATCTGTAGTTATGAGTGTTATAGATTGAACAAAGGACAGTGTGCTAAAAGAAACTTACTATGCTGTGTTTAAGGCCTAAGAAATAGAAAAGAAGACCGTGGAAGGAGACAGAGGGGAATATAAAGTAGGAGCACGGAAGAATAGCCAGAAGCTGCTGGTGTCTCCAGTCCTGAGTCAGTGTCAAACTGGTGTATAGAAATCTGTATTGACAGTGTTGTATACTGCCGAAGTCAAGCAACATGAAGGCAAAAGAGAATTACTGATGTTGGCAAGTCAGAAGTTACTGTGGGTAGAACAGATCCACAGGAAGGTTTGGTTATACACTTTTGATTTCAAAACTTTGAGAATCAAGCAACAAATGAGGAAATAGAGCTGATTCACACTAAAATTTTGAGATCTGAAGGCTTATTAGGAGGGATTTCCTATTGAGTCAGTGGCTAAAGAGAATGTGTTTGCATTTAGAAAGTAGAACGTTTTGTTCAAAGTATTCATAAAGCAAGAGAAGAAACAAATTTGAAGAAGTCAAAGCTGACAAAGCCATGGACAGATCTCTGGTTGCCTGTGGAACGAGAGAGAGAGGATTCTGATAGCCAAAGGAGGGACAGGCAACTCTTTGAGGAAGAAGGAGGGCTGCAGAAATCAAGACAGTGTGATCTGAGTTAGGAAGAGGCCTGCTAAGGAAGCCTGATGAATTCTCAGGCAAGCAGCAGCTGTCGTCCTTCCACTGACGAGGGGCAGAGTGGACTCAAAGTTGAAAATCCCAGAGGATGGCAAATAACTCTTTGCAAACTGGGAATAAGATATAATCTCCAATTTGTGACAGAATCCACAGGAACATATCTATCTCTCTTTATTATGATTGCTACTGTTGTCGTGGCTTTGTTTAATTTAAGTCTGAATTTGCTAATAATATCAGCAATGAATACTTGATGGAATGATTTTCATTTTTCTGCCTTAAAAATATGTAAATAGGTAAAAATAGAAATCAAAGGCATATATATATATATATATATATATATATATATATATATATATATATATATGAAATTACAGAGTATAAGTTCAAAAAACAAGTTTCTTTTACCTTTAGAGGCAGGCCAAAATCTTGGAAATTTAAAAAAAGGTCTTACACAGGAAGCTGGATTTTTTAAGCTAATGAATGCAACTCTATTTTTGATACTATCCGTGTGTTTATATAAAATCGAGGAGCATTTTAGGCCAATTAGTGGCTTGCAAACCCTATACTTTTTCCAGCAAGGGCTAAGCCTGATGAACTTGAGAAGTTAACACAGCAAAACATTGGCAGTGGATCATGCGGTTAGCTTGATTCAAGACAACAAAGCTTTAGCATAAATTAGTTTTTATTTGTTAAAAGAAAAACAAATTCTGTTTGTTTTTGTAATACAGTTTGTTGGTTCTTTTAATTTGGGGGAAAATTTAGGGAATTCCAGTGCTTAGAGAAGTGAAAAGCAGAGTCCAGCATGAGCCAGGCCCCAGCTCACAGGCCCTGTATAAACAGCCACACGCGTCTTCTTCAATACCCCTCGGTCTGAGATGGCAGGGTGGGCCTGTTATGCCTGGGCCTCTGCTGAACGGAGAGTGCCAGCCTCTGATGACTGCTGTGTGGTCTACAGTGGATTATTCAGACCACTGAAGGGAGCCTGCGACTCCACCCCCAACCCCCACCTTTCCTCCTGACTTGTATATCACGGTTTGGGAGAGCTGGCATTATGGAACACTACCACTTCCTTGTGATTTAGAGATCCTCTCACCCTTTCCAGGAGCTCTGTCCATGAGAAAAAGAAGATTGGACAGAACATTTGGTTGAGTCAAAGCAGATTAGTGCAATGCCTGACAAACTGAAGCTTCAAGTTAAAAATCTTTTGATGTAAATTCTTAATCACACCCTCCTGTGTATAGAACTGCTAGTATGACAGGACTTGCTATTATTCTTCTTATTCAGGGACAACTAATGGTAAAGAATTCTAAGTTCATAATTCCTGTGATTATTTTCTGCTCTTCTCAGAGGCATAATTCCAGCCCCCAGGTGCCCTCTCCAGCTGACGTCGAGCCTGGTGGCACTGGGGTAACTTGGCATGACTGTTGCTACATATTGGTTGTTTTTATGAGTTGGTAAAACACCCACTTCTGTGGTGCAGGAGTTTCTCCAGAGGTATGAAACTCAGGTTTAGAACTCATTCCAAGAGTTCATGTAGCATTCTCACATTTTTACTGCACTTGCTATTTGTGACAATATTACAAATCTCTGTGTCAAAAAAATTGCCATCTGTCCTGAGTTTCTGCTTTCTTCTGTAGTAATAGAATCCCTAGCTTTTCTACAGGCAACAAGTGAAGGCTATCCCAGGCTTTTTGCAGAAGGTGTGAACATAAGGTTAATTTCTTGTCAGTGGGAAGAGAATAGAGTTAAGGAGATGTAGGTGGAGTTTATGTGCACAACTTCTTCTATGCCTTTCCACCAGGTGACTACACTTTCTCCTCACTTTCCCTGTCTCACTACTGAAACTATACTGGGATTGAGAAGTCTTTTTCTAGTGGGGTTAGTTTCATCAATGAATAATAAATGTAACACTGTCATTTATTATTATTATCAGTTGAAGTGGTTGTGTAATCTTGAGCACACTACTTAGTGGTCCCAAGACTCTTTTCTCAATTTAAATATGGGATACTAAGAGTTTCTGTGAGGAATATACTACATTTTAGAAGATATGTACATAAAATGCTAATCACAGTGTCATCCCTACTAATAACAGAGTCTGCTTTTATGAGCCGCGGATTATCAAAGACTAGTGAGGAGAGGCTGAGATAGTACTGAGGGGTGGTGGGAATCAGAATGCCGCCTGTTCCTTCATGAGGTCGCTGTGGGGGATTCCTTGGTGAACAAGACAGAGCTCTGTGGTTAGCACTGGAACACATTGTCCTTAGTTAACAGTAACAGGAAGAGTGACTCAATATCCTGCCTCGAAAGATGGAGAAGCTGAGTCTAGTTGGGAACTTCCTCTCTTGAGTGCACACTGGTCTGGGAACCAGACACGCAGCCCTGATCCTTAGAGTGACACAGAGAGAGCAACACACTAATCCACCAAAGTGGGTGGGAAAAGGCAAAGAGAATGAAAGGGTTTTGACTACAGGAATTTTTATTAGTGTATTAGTTTAAGCTAAGTTTCATAGCCAGTGGACCTCGACTTAATCCCGTATCTACTAAGCAACTGTAACTGGTACCAATTTCTACATTTTTAATGTGAAGATAATAGCTACGTTGTGAGGACTTGTTCATAGCAGCTGTCATCTACTGAAATCTTAGGATGGAGCCACACTTTTGTGCCATGTGTGTACATTATCTCCAGTAATCTTCAGAGAAGTGCTAAGAGGTAAGAACTTGCGTTTTCTAAATTAAAATGAAGCACAGCAAAAGGAACTTTCCCTAAATCATGTGACTGTGTTGATGAAACAAGGCTGAAGCTTTTAACACTACACAATTTACTTCACCCTTCATTCAGCCTTGCACTAGAAATTTCCAGCATACAAGAAGCTGCGGCCTTATGCCTACGGGTACTTTCTAAGCACGGCAGCCACCAGCCTGTTCTGCTGCACGGGCCCCATCCCATCCCCCTTCCGCAGACCAAGCCCCTGGAGTGCTGCCGTGTCAGTCACGTGAGCAAGGGCTCATTTCTGTTTGTGAGGTTTCTCAGCCAAGAGGAAAACCATTAGGTGTCAAATTGCAAGTCAAAAGCATCCAAGAAGCTGCCTACTCCAGCGCTGGTTCCTGCCAAAGGACCTTAAATAAACTCTGTTGGAGGAAAGATGTCTGAAATTATTCTGCATGCAGTATACTGAGTTGGTTAGATTAATACACAAAATTTGATTTCATCTAATTAGTTTGAGTTCTAAAATCCAACAAAACAACAGATCTTTTCATGCCTTTGGTTCCCTTCATGAGCTTTTTATGTTAAAAAGCTACTCAAAATACCACTTAAGTTAAAGAAAAAAATGCATGTAATGAGTTGATAACCATACTTACATATACTTTAGCCAAAAGTGGAAGGCCAAGTGAGCAATGGCTGTACGAAGCAGTAAGTGGATACAAAAGGAGATGTGCACACACAGAGGCAAAGGGTCCTACATCTTAAAAAGCATAATTAAACACTGTTTTCCCTTCTTTTTTATAAACCTCTATCATTTCAAACAACTCCTGCAGTGGAAACTGCACAGTTGTTCCCATTTAAAAAATAAGACCAATAAGATAGCATCACCCTGTGGGTCATAGGAATTAATAAATTTTGTGCCACCTGACTGATTTTCCCATCTCAAGGTTAACAGCATAAATAACTCCCTAAGCAGCAAGGCCGCCGGGGCAGCAGCACTCTGCGCTCCAGGAGCGCCCCTTCAGAGAAAAGAGTGAGCAACAGGGGACAAGTAAGTCCTCACTCTCAGCACTTAAAATGGGACAGTGGTGGCCAGGAAGTGCAAGAGAACAGAAATCAGCATTTTACATGTATGCAAAATTTATTCACCCAGATAAAACAGAGAGGAGGGGCTTCTCCATGCACACTACCTGCGCTCCAATGCCCTGAGAATAATTTATGGAGAAACATGATTGGAATTGAAGGGAGTGGTTGATACTAGAACAGCAAAAAGCAGTATGAGGCCACCAAGGGAGCTGGGGTGTGGGGAGAGCACACAGCCAAGCCAAAAGAAGCAACTCAAGGACAGAAGTTGAACAAAAGGATTGAATGTCAGGAACTTCAACAGTTAAACTAGATTATCACCTCAGTGGGCTTCAGAACTGCCAGGGGATCAGTAAAGTGCACTCCTGGGCGTGTCTCAGAGGGTCATGAAAGAGCAATACTGGGGACCATATTTTGCCCTTGCTACTTCTTCTTTGGTGGTTTGCCTGCTCTGTCTCCCAGCCTCCACGATCTGAGCCACTTTTCTCCACCATACACTTCCACCATGACATTACTGCCTTGGAATCAAAGGACAAAGGATTTAACCCTCCGAAATCATGATCCAAACTATGTCTCCAAAATCATCTCAGTAAAGGGAACAGTGAGACATGAAGAGAGGAAGTAAAACTCTAAATTAAAATAGGAAAGATACAAACAGAAATAGTGAAATGTCTCAATTGCGGGCTGTGGAATCAGTTTAACAATGCATCAAGGAAATTTTAAAACACTTACATTTGATTAAAAGAACTTGCTTTCTCCCGGAGAGGCTGAGATAGGAGAATCGTTATGAATTCAAGCTGCATAGCAACACCTTGTGCAAAATAAATATTTTTGAATATGAGATTGTTTACCTTTTGACATGAAACTGTTGGGGGGAAAAGGAATACTAGTGGACAAAGGAGAAGTTGAAGAGGGAAAGGAGGAAGGGGAAAAACAGAAGATAAAAAAGACCTTGGAGAAAACTATTTGCCTCTCTGAGTAACCAGTTCCTTCCCTTACAGAACAAGGGTAGTTTGCCCACAGAAGAGTAGAGCTATAGACTCTGTAATACAGATCCTGCATCAATGAAATCTACTTATCAGAAGCTCAGACATACAAGGATGAGTCTGAAGTTGATATAATTTAGGGACAGAAAGAAAGAACTTGCAAAGGTGCTCCTTGGACCTAAATACTTGACCAAAGGGACAACTGGCCATGTGGCCAAGGAGTCAATTTTCTCATAAGATAGAACTTCTCAAATTTGTTCCCAAATGAGCACAGAGGAAAGGGCGGGTGAAGAGCACTCTGGAGAGAAGGAAACATGTAGCTCACACATGAAGCTTCTGGTCTCTGCAAGTGACCAGACTCATTGTTTGTATAGTTCATGGTGCTGTCAGGACTATGGGAGTCAAGGTCAAGCTTTATAAATGTGCTCAGCTCACCTGGTTGGGAAGCTTTGTCCTGAGAGAGAACTTGAGATCTCCTGAGGTGGTTACCATTAGAAGCAGGGAGCTGCACAGTTGAGAAATGGAAATAAACAAGTGTCAACTTTAACTAGAAAGGTCAAGGGACTGTTCTGTGGAGCAACTAAAACCCAGCAGAGAGTCAAGTGATACTTCCAGTACAAAGCATAAAGTAGCAAAGGAGAGCATTGTTTTTTCACTGAGTGGAAAAGGAGACACTCTTTGTTTCCTACAAATGCAAAGAAACAGCGGCAGGTCCTGAAGCGGAAGCCCACAGGCCTACAGCAGCAGGCTCATACCTGGGGTGATGTCTGGTAAAAGGCAGATGGTGAATATTTGGGCTGCTGGAGTGTTTTGGCCAGACAGAGCATGTTTTTCAAGTAAATGAACCGGAACACTTTTCAGTAGAGTGTGCTTTTCCCTCCTTTTTGAAGCTTCCATTATTTAATATTTTATCAGCTCCCTTCATTCACATTTGTTATTTTTCTAACTGCAAGCTGCAACTTTTGAGTGGTCTGAGAGGACCCTGAAGCCAGCATTTTTAAAACCATAATCTCTTATGAAAAATGGTCCAGCAGAAATAAACTAGGGGCCAGAAGAAAACAGAGAAACAAGACACCAACTACAAAAAGACAGAAACATCTACTGAGGAAATAGTGTTATTAGATACAAAAGTTTTAAATACATTACAATTATAAGCTCATGTATATTTATTTATGTATACTTTCCACAAACATATTTCTTAAATTTTCTTTATTAAATATGTACCTAACTTACCATTATAAATTATGTAGTTCTCTCTAATTGATCTTTTTTTATTTTAAAAGATATCCAAAGAGGAAATTACCATATCTAATGTTACATGAACTCCATCTGTGATCCAGTAAATAATTATTCAGGCAAAGAAGACTCTTGATGGAGTCTTGCAAGAACCCAAAAATAGTGACACCCATGAAACTCAACTGCTGCGTTTCTATGCTTGTTAGCTACATAATCTTTTGTAATGTTGTTCAGATTTGGAGCAAAGAAAACTATGACCCAATCTGGATCTCTGCCCACCCTCCCTGCATCCTTCCAGCTTAGTGTCGTATGAGGTGAGGAAAGGGTTATTTATATACAGCTGCAGAGAGGAGGACTAAGAATCTCAGCACTCCAGGGTAAGCTGAGGTAGGAGGACTCCAATTCCAGCTCCGAGTAGCTCTTTAGTGACTCCTGTCTGTCTCAAATTTAAAAAACAATTTAAAATATGGTCAGCAGGTGTGGCTGAGGCTCCGGTTTCAATATCCAGTATAAAAAGCAAATACAAAAGACCCGCACATGCCTCTCACCCTACAGGATGCTTGATTCCCAGAGGTGTTGCTAAAGATAGGAATGAATTCTGTAAAGAGTAAGTGGAAGTACTAGTAGGTCCACTTTGGAGAAGATTGTTTAGTGTATGGTAGAGGAAAAAAATGTGTCTTCCACGGGTTGTTATCTTTGTGGCAACATTCTTAAATATCAATAATTTCAGTGATATAAAATAACAGCAGACACATGAAAACCACTAGTGAAGGCAAACGTGAGTTATGCCGTGCAGTGGCATAGCAGTCCGCTGACATCACACACAAATTGTAGCGTTGAGAAGCTGCCTACCACCAGGATATAAAACCATTGCAAAGGTGACAGCACCACCTGGTGGTCATTCTGGATTCTACAATAACCGTATAGAAGCTGTTGAAACACACAAATGTAATCCAGTACAGCAAAATTTACCCAGAGGAAAATCAGTTTGTTCCCTGGAAATTTTCTATTATGTGACATTTATTTAACAAAAAAGGAGCATTTGTTTTTATTCACTCATTTAGAAAGAAAATATATATTTCCCTTGAAAAAGTGTTCTGATCTAAGAATTCAATTTTTGTAAGTATTTTCTGCATTCAGAGTTATTTCTTAGAATTATATTTAACAATTATTTAAGACATTAATGGTTTGGTCTTTATCAGAGGGAAAATGCTGGAGTTTAGAAATAAATAAAATATAATTTATTTATACAAAGAAAAACTAGAAATCAAAATTGAAAAACTAATTAAGTCATAGTGTTTTGTTTCATTAATAAAGCATTTTTTCATTTAGAGGAATAAAAAAGACACAGAGTAATTATGGTTTGCTTGTCTGATACCTCATGGTACAGAACAAACCTTGAGGAATTTTTATTGCATATGGTATTCATGGCATTTCAAAGTGGCCCACCTCTCATAAAGCAAGGGTTAGAATTACCAACTCTTATCATGTTCCAAATATACATTATATTTCTATCTAATTTGAGATAGGAATTAAGCTGCCAAGCTAGGGAAGATTTACTTTCAGGGGAGTGGTAAAGCATATATTTATGTTGACATTTACATTATAAATTATTGGGGTCAGAACTGTTTAAGGCTTTTGCATCTTCTAATAAGATTTCTCTTTGCAGTCTTTGAAGAAAATCATCAAGCAGGTATGTAAACAAAATCTAAAGTTTCCACACTGCATTCATTATGGGGCACCAGACATAATATTGGTAGTATTTACATGTCTTCAAAGATGTTATTTTAAAGAATGTAATACCAGTTTTATTTCTAAATTGATGAATCATACTGTCTTTTAGATTTAGCAATTTCAACTTGAATATGTATCATTAAAAAAAATCCAGTTGAAATATGATTATTTTGCAAAATTAGATAGTCTACTTGTCTGTAATGGACAAGCCTAACAAAATAACTTTTCACAATGAAAAACAATTGTCTCTTTTTCTTTTAACTATACACAGATGTTTCCTTGATAAAATTCACATATTTTGCGCCTATTTTTGTAAACATGCGCTATAAAGTATTTACAGATTTTTAATTTATTAAAAATAGCTTCTCATTTTTAACATTTGCCAATGCCTTAAATGTGCATTCTGCATTAAAATCAACTTACTGCACCCCTATGACATTCATGAAGTGTTACATATTTGGTTCTGTGCTCCTAATCCCTGTTTAGGTGGTTAATGTAGAATTGCCCACTGTGCATCCACATGGAAGATAGTAACATATTTATTTTGTATTTGTCTGACAGTCAAAAACATCTCCAGGGAGACTTCTGAAACCTCCTCTTTTTTCATTTATGTATTTAGTACAGAGTCTCACTATGTAGCTCGGACTCATCGTGTTCTTCCTGGTTTCAGCCTTCCCAGCACTGGGATTACAGGCATACACCACTAAATCCCACTAAACATGCCTAGGGGTGAGATTGGTGCAACATGTGGTACCGGGGTAAGGAGCCCCAGTTCCTGCTCCTGCCGAAGCAGGAGCTTAGTCCCCGTAGTTATCTCACCGGGCCCTGAAACCTCATATCTTTGGTAAGTGTTTTAAAAGAAATTTTCCTTTCCTCTTTTAATTTTTAGGTAGAATGAATCAGGGAGAGCACAAAATTTCTTTGAAATAAGAAAGCCAAGCAGCGAGGATGTAGAACCCCGTACTTCCATTTAGGTCAAAACTGTGCTGCAAAGAGAGGCTGCAGGACAACAGAACTAAGTCTGCTGGGCTCCATTCATTTGCTCCTCTGAGTTCATCCCTGCATGCCCCTCCCGCATCTCTCCCTTCTCACGGCAAGAAGATCACTCTTCTCCAAGCCAGAGCACCCCAGAAGCAGTTATTGAACACTGATGGAGTTTGTGGACAGCCACAGTCACCCACAAATTTCTTCTTTCCATTTCAAGCACCCCCAAGAGATCGTTCCCCAAGCCCACCAGGTGCTGTGTACTTGAAGTGTCAAGGAGGTGCTTACTGAAACATGGCACAAAGGAGAACTAGGGGCAAGAAATGGTTCGGGGGCCAACCTGTGAAG
Source organism: Ctenomys sociabilis (assembly GCA_004027165.1). Classification (NCBI taxonomy): domain Eukaryota; kingdom Metazoa; phylum Chordata; class Mammalia; order Rodentia; family Ctenomyidae; genus Ctenomys; species Ctenomys sociabilis. Next base: position 19,632 of record PVKA01005821.1, read on the forward strand.
GACATCACAAGAGGTAGAAAAGAAATAAAGCAACCAGCAGGAGGCATGCACTGTATTTGTTCTAAAAATCTTGCATCCCATGTTGTCTTACTCTGAAATCTTCAAAACACTGATGAACAGGAATAGGTAGTAGAGAATTTCATGAAAATAAAAAGGTCAGAAAGGAAGAATCAGGAACAAAATGGGATTAGACTTTACCTGAGATAGGACAGGAAAATCAAGTGCAGTAAAAATAGAATATGCTTTTTGGTGGACAGGTAAATGATATCCTCATCTTCAATTTTCTTCCACTGCCTTTATTTTTTTAATGTATTCAGTACAGGGTCTCACTACACAGATCAGACACATAGTGATCCTCCTGTTTTCAGCCTCCCAAGCGCTGGGATTATACAACAGCCTCCCACTCTCAGCCACCATCTCAGCCTACTCTGGGGCCAGGCTGGCAGGGCACACGGAGGATAGAATCCTGGTCCCCGTGCTTGCCTAAACAGGTGCTTCATTCTGTTGAGCTGTCTAGCTGGCCCTTCTTCTACTTCTCCTGCTCCTCTTCTTCTCCTCTTCTTCCTTTTCCTCCTCTTCCTCCTCTCTCTCCTCCTCCTCCTCCTCTTACTCTTCATGGGAAGACATTTTATATGGAAATACTCATAGAATGTTATTAAATAATGAATAAATTACAAAATGTGTCATCTTGCAGTGTTAAGCAATTTCAGTTGCTTTCTTTGGCACTGTATAAATAGAGTTGATTTTATTTCAGATTTCAGATGTTCTCTGACTATAGAATATTGAATTGAATCACACCATAAATAATTTGTAGAGAAAAACGTAGTAGGCTTCAGTAATTTGACTAAATTGCCATTGATTTGACTGATTCCGATTTTTTTTAACTTCCTACATTTAAACTGTAAACAAATATTTTGCTACCACTAAGAAGAACAAATAAGTTTTATTTACCCCTGACTTTTGTTAAAGAGTTATTTCATTTCCATGATTTAATGCTATTTTAAACAAAGGAAAACCTACAGAGCATGTTTTATGTACAAAAAAACTGGTTTCATGTTAAAAGTAAGTTTATAAAACTATGGCTGTTATTCTAGATCAGTAACATTAGATTATCCTAAAGGAACTCTATAAGTGTACTCACATCAAAAAACTTCAAACTAAGGTTCACCTCATTTATGTAAATGATAAGTTTCTCATATAAGTCCTGGGACTCTAGCTATTGGATGAAATTTCTTCCCTTGTGTTGAGGAAACAACAGTTCTTACAGTGTGCCCTTGTTCTTCTGAAAGGATAAGGACTTATTATTTAGGATTACCAGTTGCGTCAAGATACCGTAGTATCCAAGTGAAGATTCTGAATCTATACTGGACACGGTGTCAGCACCTACAATTGTAGCACTTGAGAGGTTGAGGCAGGAAGATTGCCATGAGTTCAAGGCCAGCCTGGACTCTGGACTACAGGTGAATTCAAGGCCATCCTGAGCAAGAGGAGAGAGAGAGAGAGAGAGAGGTCAACAAAGACTCAGGACATAGGAGAACTTGTACTGTAGGTACATGAAACTCAGTTCTGCCCCAGATTTTCTGATCACGGAGATGAGGAAAGAGATCCATGATGTATAGTGTGCCTGGGGAGAGACACATGGAGAGAAAACTTTCTCTCAGGCTCTCACAGAGAGCAAACTGGTCAAGCACTTGCCGTGACTTATCCGCATGGATGACACAAAGGATCTACAGAGTAAGGTACAGGATTACAAGATAAACCCTGAGGGGACTTCACTGACCTCATCAGAAACAAAAGCTACATCTTTTGATATATAGGTCTTGATCTATCTCAGTCTTAACCATCCAGAAGAAAAGTATAAAAATGAGGTATATAACGTGGGGCCATAATAATAAGTTGGGCTGTAAATGGCTACAGTCAACAACTTCTTCAGATAACTCACTATTGTTATGGAATGCTGGATGGTGTTGGATTGTGTCACCAAGTTCAGGCACCTAAATCAGTTTAATGACAATGGAGTGCCCATCTTTGACAAATCTAGATAAAAAAGGGGTATACGAAGGAAGAATCATGATGTGTGTGTATAAACAGAACAGTCAGGATAAATATGCCGTGCTTCTGCATAATTGTATGAGAAGCAAGATTTGCACTAATAGTAGTTGGAATGATATTATGTCGGCTTCTAGTACTATGGACAACCACTAGGAAAATACCAAGGAAGAAAGTATTACTTATTGAATCTGTGATATAATTCGGGTATAAAAAATAAGATAAGTAAACAGCTACACTCTCTTAATTCACTGAATAGAGACATCTGCTATAATAATGTCTGTAAATATAATATCATGTATGCACCTTGTACGACACCAAAACATTACAAAAATAGTTTGCAATGTATTAATTTATCGAATCCGTCCTGTTAATTTGTCTTGAAACTGTCTCATTGCTATTTGTTCTTCAATAAAATAAATAAAAGAGAGAGAGAGAGAAAGAAATTCACCATCCAGGACAAAGATCCAGTAGATTTTTTGTGAGCTGATAACCTAACCAGAGTACAGACAGGTAAAAAAAAAATGAATCAAGTAGTATTAAAAGATACATGATTTAAAAGATGGTGTCAAAAATAATTGTTGCCTTAAATAATTAACTTAAATAACTACTATTTGCTTTTATCTGCAAGCATCTCTCTTAAATAGGAGAAATACTAGATTAAGTCAACTCAAAAGAACTTAAAGCAGGTGCATCCAAGATGGCCTGGAGGAAGCTGAGGATTTCTTGGTTGTTTTCTGTCTTGTTTGGCTGTTTAGTTTGCTCCACTGGGAATTGAATCCAGGTCTTCACACGGAGCAGCATCTCTTGTCCTTTTTCGGGGAGGTGACAGGAGTCTCAACAAATCACTGTATTGCCCAGGTTGATTTCAAATTTGCAGTTTTCTTATCTGAACTTCTCAGAGCGCTGGGATTACAGGGATGTTCCATCTTAGCCACTTTAGACATTTTTTTTTAAATCTGCCTATTAAGACAAAAGTGTTCAAATTTTTAATGTCAAATCTTCTCAGTATTCTTTTGTCCCGTCCCTGTCTTTATGTTGTCAATACAATTAAAGCTACTTATTAAATATATATGAAATGCCTTTATTAAAGGTCCTGTTAGTTATCAATTTCTTAGAAATATAATAATCCTTTCTCAACCATGTTTTATAATACATAACAAATCCATGCAACATAAGTAATTAACAAAGAACATTAGAGTCAGAATGTTTGAAGTGTGTAATTATTAGTCACCATTACAGGTCGTAGAGGCAGTGACCCGAGCACAGTGTGAGAGCAAAGCCCTCCCTCCGGTTAGCTTGTGCTAAGTGGGAAAGTTCTCTGACTCCTTAGACTCTGTCCTACCTGTCACCCTGTGTGCTCCTGGTAGACAGCTTCTCCCCCACCCCACGGCAACAACTTCTTCAGAGAGTGTGCCTGAAAAATCACTTCACTTTACATAAGTTTAAAACTGTAAAGTAACATTTTCAGTCCTTTGATAGGATAACAGGGTCGTTGGCTCTGAATTGTCTCCTACACAAGTGGCATAGCATTGAAGCAGTTTCGGTTTCCTGGGAAATTGTGCTATAAAATGCACTTTTTATTATTGTAAATAGGTGTTTATCAATGGAAAAAACAGCTTATTTTTTCTAGAGGAAGACACTTGTGATCTTTGGCACTGAAGATCCATTTCCCCATTCTCTTCCTTATAAATTGGGGGGAGGTGGGTCAGAAAGATGCCCTGTGGCACACAAAACAGAGAGAAGTTGTGCTCTTGATAAATGTGACTTTTCATCTTATGGTTGTATTAAATGCTAATTGATGGATCCTTTGACAAACACACCAAATGTCACTCAAACAGTGAGAATTTGTTGTGATTCCCAAATTATGGAACAATGGAACAATGACATTGTGATTTATTGCAATGCCTTATTTTTTAGCACTCACTTTGTCAATAGGATGATCTCTGTTGAAATGTGTTATGGGAACAACCATTTCCTATGGATGTTGAAATGTGTGCTTATTTTTATGTAATGACTTCAATGTTGTAAGGGAAGTTTGCTGTGCTGTGAAGAATTCTGAGAGCGTGTATTACATGTAGTTTTTGTTTGCTTTCCATCATGAAGCATAAGAAAGACAGAAAATAAAATGAAATGGTACAAGGCACACAAGCAATTTGATACTCAAGAAAAGAAAAGAAAAAGAACAGTTATTTTTTGTGAGTAGAATATATTTATTTGGGGGAAAGAAAACTCCTGTCTGAGAGAGGGCCCAAGCAGGTTGTCTCTTCCAGGGACTTTTATAGAGGAAAACCATGTTGTGAGGGGGGTCTAAGGTGGTGAGGAAGACATGAGAACTCGCTTAGGTGGGCATGAGGTGGGACAAAACTATGATCAACCAATGAGATTACAAGCACTGTTGCTCAGATAAAATTGACTAAATTCAGGACCAAATAGGGAAGTGAGTCAGGTAGCAAACTGGCATGAATATTGAATGGGTCTCTTCCTGTTGGGGATTGGGTCAGTGACACCGTATATGGCCATATCACCCTAACACGCCTGATCTTGTCAGAACAGTTATAAGGTTAGCTTTGAGTGTCTCAAGAGCAGATTCAAAGTGGGGCCTGGGGGTTAGCTCAGTTGTTTAAGCGCCTGCTGAGGCAAGCACAATCAGGCACGGGAGACCTCGGTTCCATCCCTAGCTCCCACGCCTTACCAGACCTGCCCTTAAGGCAGCATGAGCCAGCCAAAAAAAAAAAAAAAAATCCTTATCAAAGCGGAGCTCTGTCGCTAACATATGTGTTGTCCCACACTCCCTAAGGCTCGTCCCTCCCTTGTACAGGGAAGATAATGAGCATAGGTGTGTAGCCTCGAATATGTCCTGCTAAACAAATTCAGGTAAAAATTGTTGACTCTCTGGTACGCAGTGTGCCTTAATAAATGATAGCTATAGTAATAATCTTTAAAATTTATAAATGATAGCATAGCAGTCCTCTGATTTGCTCGGGTCTATGTTGAGTTTTCAAAAAGTCTTTATTTGCATAGTCATCTAAATGGTTTGGCGCAGATATTACCACAGGGGCAGAGGACAAGCTCCTGAGCCCTTAAACTATTAGTCACTGAAACCATGAGTTGTGTTCTCTCCTGAGGGACTTAAAAGTGTGTTTTTCTAAAAAGACCTAAAGATGCTCAGTAGTTAACTAAAAGTAGGACAAAGCTTGGTCTTCATTTATATCTTAAAACTGTGGGTAAAATTCTTGCTAGCAATGGAAAGAGTGTCTGTCTAAAAGTCACCTAAACATCATTGATTAACCCTGAATTAAAAAAAAAAAAAAAAGCCCTATTGTTAGGTTTTAGCAGTGACATCAGTGACCAGGCAGGGAAGCAGAAATGAGGCAGGTAGGGAAGCCTTTAATGACTCTGAAGACCCAGAGGGGAATGAGGCAAAGGAGATAGGGAGATCCTCTGAGCTGAGACAGGGAGAGCAGGAGACTTCACAGACTTCAGCGAGAGGTGGAGTTTGGGAGGCGGCTCAGGGACACACAAGGAGCTGAGTGGAGGCTCCCTTGGGTGGGCGGGAAAGGTAAAAGGAAGTTGTATCCAGGGCTGGAGCGGGGAAGGAGGAGGAAGAGGTCACTGGAAAGACAAGCTGCTGTTTTGGGATTCAGCCTTGTTGGGTCAGGACCATGATAATTCAGCAGTCTGCACTCCAGCCAGAACCTGTCACCTGTCTCATTCCCTTTTGAGACTGAGGGCAGAGAGAAAAGAAATTCATAAGGGCAGTCAACTATTTTGGTACTGATGTGAGTACCCAAAAGTGTCCTAAACCTATGCTCATTTTGGATTCCAGCAGAGCTTCCACAATCTGAGATTGGCTCAAGCAGAAAGCATCATCTCACAGAAACTGAAATGTCCCCTTCAAGCAGTGAGGACTTCTAAAGCCATCTTGCAAACCAGAACTGAGATGCACAAAACACAATGTAGCAAATCACTGTTACTGTTTCTGTCTAGTTGTCCCCCCCCCCCCCCCCAGCCTCATGCAGTCCTGGAGCAGCTTCCGGAGTTTGCGATTAATACTTGATCCATTGCTGGGATTTCAGGTGTGAGTACTACTCCCTGACCCTGAGGTAGCTGCAGTACAGTGTAAGGAGGGGAGAGAGGCTTGCTAGAAGCTGCAGCTGCTGCCTCTCCCTTTCCTCTTCGTTCTGCTACTGCCACCAATGGCTGCTCTGCACTGAGTAGTTGGCTTCCTTGGAGCCAACTGAGTAGGGACTGAAATCTCTACTAACTGTACTAAATAAACCTTTCCTTCCTTAATTCTGGGTGTTGGGTATTTTATCCCAGCAATGAGAGAGAATAGTAACTAAGTCACCCACAGAAAGTGGCCTTGTTTTTTTTCTTTACCAAATGGCCTTCTCATCAGAGCCATTCTCTCTTTATCTGCAGAAGCTACGAAGTCCCTTCCCCAGCCCCTCTTACTTTCTAACTCTGCCTAATAAATCTTCCCAGATTTCATCATGACACACCCTGAAATGATTTTCTGAGATGAGAAAGGACAAATGAAAGATCCCATCTCCTTGTTGGGTAGCTCTTGTTAGCTCTAGTCCAGTGACAATTTCAATCAGTTATTTTTACCCCTGGAAAATCTTCTTACCAAGGAGAATTATATTTTCATATGATGAACAAGTCAGTTTTAGCAGAGGTTAAGCATCCAAGCTAATGTTACTAATGTAAAATTGATCAGGTAGACATTTCTAGATTATAGTTTAAGATTGTTCATATATGTGATGTACACCATATTTACATGCACATGCATATGTGGTTACTTATATAATGTTCAATTAACTTGAATTTTATATATACAGGGATGATTTTCTATAGCATGAGTGTGTCTCAAATATTTCAATCATTTCTTATTTTTGTGTATTTCATATTTAAGTTTAACTGGGCAACAAACAATTTCCAAACTGTCATGAAGAAACATATGAAGAAGTATGTATCTTAAGGGATCTTAGTCAAAACAAGAATTCATTTTCTTAGAAGCTATTAATTATTTTACAACTATTAATCAAAATGTAGCAAGTATTTTGGATCCAGAAAGAATAAAATGTGTAAAGGGAAATGTACTGTAATAGGGTTTGCAAAAGAAGGAATACAAAAAGAAAATTAGTAGACTTTTAGTAGAACAAGTATCTTTGTTTGAAAGAGGAAATAAATGGCCCTATTTTGAATATCACTCTTAGATGATTCCAGATGTGAAATTTGTACATGAGAATAAAAGTACCACCTTTCTTGATCATTTTAACAGATAAGCATTCCCTTTGAAGTTACCCATGTAAAAATCTTCATACCAAGAGCACTTTTTAGGGCCAGCCAAACAGCGTGGATAAAAGCACCTGGAAGGAGGCACAGGGGCCTGGGGTTCAATCCCAGGGCCTGCTGTCCCAGCTCCACCCCCCCCCCCCCAGAGTGTGCTCAGATAGCAATTGAGACTGGGTGTGGTGGTGCGCACCTGTAATCCCAGCACTTGGGAGGCTGTAAACAGGCAGATTACTACGAATCTGATCTGGTAGTGAGACCCTGAACACCCTGCAGACCCTTCCCTAAGATACAAAAAAAAAAACTTTGTAATTATTTTTGTAATTATTTAGAGGCAATTATCTCCCACTTATTTAGAACTGACATGGCACTATCAGAATGTTTTATATGAAATTTGCAAAATAAATTGAAACCTAAAAAATAGTATTAGACATTATTAACAGTAAACAAACACATGTTATAATTAATACTTAAAAAAAAAAAAGGAAAAATGTGCAAATTTCATTAAATAGCATTAGAATTCTGAGATGAATTTGCATTGTTAAAATCATCCGTGCAGATATTCAGGTAATACCTTTACATATTTTACCATTTTCATGGAAATATAAGTTGCATGTTTCTTTCCTGCAAGTATTTCTGTGTTGCTTATGTACAAAATCATTTGGCTTGAGAGCTGAACTTTAAGATATCTAGGTGCCGGAGAGATGGCTCAGTGGAATAAGCACTTCCCTGGCAAGCCCAAGGGCCTGAGTTCAATCCCTGGTTCCACCAAAAAGAAAAAAAGAAAAAAAATTAAGATATCTAGATGTATCACTCATTCCCAAAGAATCCTGAGACAAAAAATAAAGGTAAATAAAGCTTAAAAGAAGTGTAGTCTCTTCCATCACACAGGCAATGGAATTTAGAACTCCCTTGTTAAATAAAGTAAGATTTTTATAATTTGGGACTTTTCAATTAATATTTTTGTCTCAGTCCTAGGATTAATAATGAAAGTGATAAATTTTGCAAAGCAGTATTTTGTGACAAATATTTGGTAACTTATTTCCTATGAATGGAACTCATGGCTGAAGAGATGGTTCCATAATTAACGTATTATTTCCTTTTTTAAGGATAAAATTATAGTTGTATGTTTCCACATTCTAGTGCATTGAATTTCACCCGCTGATATACCTACTCAGAATAATGGAATGTCTGAAGCGCTGCTCTATTTGCAGTGTACAACACTTTCCTATTCGAAAAAGACAGAGAATGTTTTCAAGTTACTTTTTAAAGTAATAAAAATTTATTGTGGTTCTACTTGCTAAAAAATTATCTTATAAATTTGAAAGGATGGTTCCAAGCAGAAGATACACTAAACATGGGTTGACTACTGTAGTTGAAACTGCTTAAGAAAGAAAGCTTACTTTTTCTGTTTGTATTTTGAGGCAACTCCCAGATAACAACAGATCTCTATCACATGGATCTCCTGGGCATTAGAATCATCATTTTTAACTGACTTATCTTGTAAATACAGCACTGATGATGTATTAGCAGAAACTAGATGCCAAAATTTAGAGTGATGTACAATAAAAAAGGGTAAACTTGGTCTCTTTCTGATGTCCAAAATTAATTCTCTTGTCCCTTTTTCTAAGGAGTGGTCACCAACCAAATAAAAACTACAGGGCCAGGGAGATAACTCAGTAGAATAAGCATTTGCCTGAGTTCAATCCCTAGTACCACAAAGTAAATAAATAAATAATAAAAATAAAAACTGTAAATATACATTCTGCCACATGTCGCATACATGTATTTTATATAAGAACATGTAACAGACTTTATTATAAACAGGAAAGATAACAATTCAATTTTATCATGGTTATCAATACCAGTTCCCGTTCAAGGTAGCCTAAGCATTTGAAAAACTCAAATTAAATACACTTCAGTGAAAATAAAGATGGACTTTAATGATAGAAAATAAGCACACACAGTAAGATATTTCTCATATCACATAAGCTTCCATTAGGTTCCTCATGTAAATACATGGCAAAATACACTTGCACGCTCTTTTTTCCAAAAAAATTAAACTCATTTTTCATTGAGTATAACTGACAAATGAGATCATATATATTTAAGGTGTATAAAATCATAGTTTGAGATACCTACACATCGCAAAATGACTACTACACTCAAGCAAATTAACATATTCATACTGCACACACTTACAGCAATTCTTAACTTTTTCTACTTACAAGCATTTTGTGCTAGCACAATTAAAAAAAAACTATTAGAAAAAGAAAAATGTACTCATGATATCATTACTGGAGACAGACTGAAATAATTAAGTGATCACCATTCTCGGTGATTTCTTGAGCTCTCTATATATTAATATACTTTTTCAAACAAAAATTTAGCAATGTCATATGTACGGTATTGTATTTCCAGAAGTTAATTTACTTAACATTTTTGCAGTAGCTATACACACAAACTATATTTATATATTGCCTTTAAACTAGCAACTGATGTGTAGGAGAAGGACTAGGAGGACACCTGGAGGTCAGCCTCCAAATATACATGTGATTTTTATGTAGCCACGATGGACTTATGATGCTACAAAACAAGAACCTTCTCTTAAAGTTAACAGTACCGTATGATACAATGTGGATTTTTTTTCAGAAATGCAAAGAGGCAAGGTTTCTCAAGAGCATTTAAGTTCACCTGTTCCTTACCAAGAGCACACATACAAGCATACACATGTGAAGACTACAAAGTTGTTCTTGTTGAATGATAGAGATGTTTAGAAAAGCAGAAGACTATACAAAACATTTTACCAAAACTATCTTAAATATTTTTCCACAGTATTCAGACAGACACCTCCCCAAATGTTCAACCTTAGCACTTTGTTCTTCCAAATCAACTATTCCCCCTTGTAGAAAACAAAAATCACAGCCAGGGTGAGGTTTTGAGTCGCTCCCTTTTCTTCTTTTCCTATGAACTCTCGGGTGAAACTGGGCTTGCAGGGCCATTGGGAGAGTGTTCTGGTCTCTCTGAGCTGCTTGTGGGTTTAGAACCATCGGCTTCTTTGTTTTCATCTTGAGTCTGATCTTGGGCACCCTTTGAATTGACACAGTTAGCATCTTGCTTTGCTTTGTCCACTTCGTTATCAAATTCAATTTTATCTTCTTGGTGGCTGTTTTTCTTTACTTGTCCATTCTGGACAGGGTAAGTGCTGGCAATAACATCATAGAGGAATTCATATTGTTCCTAGAAAAGGAAAGCAGCCAGGAATTATGTGAAGACAGTTGATGTAGTTATTTTTATGTCAGAAGAAAATAAATATCAATTAATTATTTACTAGTGGAAATCTGGAAAGAAAACTGTTCTCTGATATATTCGCATGAAGTATTGTTTCTTCAGATATAGAGACCATAGTCAGGGCCACAAGCATGTTAGGCAAGAGTTCTAATCTAAGCTATAGCCCCAGTCTTATGAAGAACATTCTAAATGACATATGGCTTTGAAGCTTAGACAGGCCAGGCATGGTAGTGCATGCCTACAACCCTAGCACTTGGGAGGCTGAGGTATGAGGATCGATGTAAGTTTGAGGCCAGTCTGGGCTACATAGTGAATCCAAGGCTGGTTGAATTATGCAGCTAAATACTGTCTCAAAATAATAATAATAATAATAATAATAATAATAATAATAATAATAATAAATGACCTCGGCAAGGCCAAACAAATGCTCCCATTCCTCCAAACACACACCACATAGTTACTCAGTCATCGGCCTTGGCCCAGGACACCTACTCTGTGCTTACCTTCTTGGCTGACACCTGCATGTTACTGAAGATGGGAGCAAAAACTACCCCACCTGCTCCATGCCCTTGACTAAATGAAACACCCTTATGTTCTAGTTTTAGTAAGGAATTAAGTTTCTATTATGAATAATTGCTACTTTCTACATGAACATCTACAGCTGGTGCCAGAGAGGATATATAGTATATAAAATGCAATTTATTATTCTCCCTGTGTACACAGGTATTTTAAAATATTTATTTATTTGTTTACTTATTTATTTATTGCAGGGTCCAGCACAATATGCTGTACTGGGGATGGAACTCAGGTTCTTGAACTTGCCAGGGCAGGTGCTTGGATCACTGACCTATCTCCACAACCCTGTACACAGGTTCTTACAATGTGCCCAAAGTGCTTCTCAACAGAAGGGAGTCTATGTTCCCCCACCCACACACTTGGAGAAGAGCTGGCCTCCTGACTTATTTGGAAAAATCCAAGAGAAGATATTTCTGTCTTGAGCCAGGGGTTCAAAGGTCTCCCACATGCCACCTTACATAAGGAGGCATGACCCAGCCTTCTAGAGGAGGAGAAACATGGCCCGTTAATCCCTACTGCCACACTAACTGGCAGTCACCTTCCAGCTTCCTGGCAGTGGGAGTCATGCTAAAGTAGCAAAGGCCCAGGAAATTCATCAAGAGATGGTAGATGTTTGAGTCAGGCAGGGGCTGGCTGAGTGTGAGATGATTAATAGAAGAGAAGGAATGGAAGCAAATAGAAGGGTAGGAGAGTGGGAAAAAGAGGGGGTAAGCTAGCAAACTAAAATGGACAGCACTTTAAAGAGCAAAAGTGTGGCATACTTACGTATGTGGAAACCATTCCTGGCCTAGCTTTGCGGAGAGCCTTTACTGCTTGGAAAACATCTATGACTTCTTCTGTTTCCACACTTTCCATGAGATTTAGCAAAGCACAGAATACTCCTGTTTGCTCAGATCCATCTCTACAAAACCAAAAGACAATGAAAGGGGAAATAATTCTATCTTTTTGAAAAATGGGGTCTTTTGTGTTAATGCAATGATCTCATGCTAATTTCCTTTTTATTAGTCTATATTTGTAATACATAATGATCATGTTCATTATGGGGGCTTTGTACTCTTACATAGCGCTTCTTAATTATCTTCTTTCTCCCCTTTCCTTCCCCTCTCTCCAACCCTTCTACTCTGCATTTGAAAAATCTCAATTTCCATTTTTCCCCTCAAAGCTTTATTTCTTTACATCCCTTTTTCCTTTCCTTCCCTCCCCCATCTGCTGCTCCCCTTCCATTTGAAAAATTCTTCCTACTTCCTAGTATCTCTTCTCCATCTTGATCTTAATTTTCTGCTGCATCCAGTTTTGGTGACCAAAACTTTTTCAATTTACACCTATAACAATTTTATGATATAGAATATATTTGTATTGGCGGATTAAAAAATGACAAGATATACCACACGTATACCAATAAAACTGTAATTATTATGTATCAAGTACATACATTGATATGACGTGTCAAACTGTGAGATATAAGTCAAATGCAGGATAAACATATGCTATCACAAAACAGCATATTTTTTTGCAACTCAAAAGCACACAGTGGATATTCTGCATCCTAAAAAACACAATTCCCTTCTGCATTCTCCCCACACAAACTAAACTTTAGACAATTCAAATAAACGCTGAGTAGTGTATTTTCTTTAAAAAATTTTTTCTAGAAAATACAATTGCAATAATATAGAAGCTTTTTCAAAACTTTTGAAACAATTTCACTAGATTTAAATTTCTCACTATGAATTTTTACTTCTCATTTAATATTCCTTTGCTGTGTAAAAGTTATTTTATTTTATTGAGAAACAAATAGCAATAAGAGTTTCAAAGCTGATTAATAGGACAGTTTCAATAGTTAATACCTTGTACATTGTTATCTTCTTAGTGGTTATCCATATTACAAGATATCCTCTCCAAACACTATTAGAGCAAATCTTTCTCGTCATTGATTTAAGCAAAAGTAGGTGTATATCTATCCTATCTATACTGTACATACAGATACAGAATGGACCTTCCTTTGTATCCCCTTTTTTGTTTAGTCCTGTCAGATATGGGTGTTCCATTAGCATCTAAGTACTATAGGTGCGTGAGTAAAATTTTAATATTATTTCTTCTTTCTTCAATATTTCTTACTTAGGTAGACTGTGACTATGCAATATAGGTAAAATCTAAAAATCTGTGCAACAGAAACTAAAACAAATAAAATATTTGTGACACTAAAGTTTTTGCTTTTGAGGTTTAGAAAATCAATTGATGGGCTTCAAGCCAAGGTTGATAAGCACTGGGATTTCTGCTGGCTTTTAGTTTATGTTTATCAAAGGCAAAGCATGAAGTCTTCCCAATTCTGAAACTCCACTTGGAGTGGATCAGTGTGCAGAAGCTCGTATCTGGGATTTGACACAAACCTGAATAGAGGAGGAGTCACTTTAGAGCTACTCAGATAAAATCAACTTAAAAAAACATCAACTAAAGGCACAAGTAACTAAAGAAGGGGTGGAACCTAAAAATTGAAAGCAAAATTAATCTGAAATAGGAGACTTGTAAGTCAAACAAAGCATAGACATAGGATTTTGTAAAATGGCAAAGAAATTCCCAGGGCTTCCTCTGTGGCTTCCACCTGCACTTGAAACAGAAACCACTATTCTGGGAATTCCTTCCGTCAAATAATGATGAACTGCAACAGTACAGGGAACTCAAGCTACACTCTGCTTTCTCCCAAACAGAGCACACTACAACCCGGCAGCAATAATGCTGGTACACAGAAGGATGAGTGCCCAGGAAAGCTGCTGTCTCTTTCTTTTCTGTTCTTTTTTCTGTTCTATTCTTTTTTTTCTTTCCTTTTCCTTTCTCTTCTCCTTTTCCTTCTCCTTCTCCTTCTTCTTTTTCTGCTTCCTCATTTTCTTTGTCGTATACCGTAGCAGCTAACCGGAACCTCCCGCAACAACATGCTTAGGAACTGCATTGGCAGTAACAAAGGTACCGAGTGGAAGCACTGCTTATCCTGCCCCATGACCATTTGCACGAGGGAAGCAGACATGGGACTTAAACTGCCTTGACCAGCAGTATGGCAATGAGTAGGAAGGCAAGACTCTCCCTTTAGAGAGGAAAGGGAAAGGGATTGAACTGCCTAAGGCTTTCCCCATGGCCAATTGGGATACTGACACAGACAAACAGGCAAGGAGGCATGGATGGGTTGCTGAGGGACATCCCAAAACTATCTGGCTAACAACTGGCCCACACCCATATCTGGAAGCCAAATTGGCACCTCAACCAACATTAACCTTACTGCAGACTTGAAAGGGTTATCCAGGATGGTTTTGAGCTCTGACATGGATCTACCACAGAACTGTAAACAGTGGAGGAATCCTACTGGTCTTCTTTTCTTCTTCTGTCATTGTTTGTTGTGTTTTCTTTTTCTATCTGGCATCTTATTTGACTGTTTAGTTTTTTATTTTTATTGTTTGTTTTATAGTTTTCATCTTTTTTTTCCTTGACCATTTTTCTTTTTCTTTTTTTTTATGAGAGTGAATATCTCTGTAGCCTTTCTGGTTAGCTTTAATATTATTTTGTCTTTGTTCTTTCTTTCATATTCTCTTACCCAGTTTCCCAAAGCTTAGGTAATCATTCTTGGTCTTTCATCCTTGTTTCTGCTATATTTCTCTTTATCTTTTTTCTCTTTTGTCCCATATCATTCTTTACTTTCTCTCTTATAGGATAAAATCACTCCACTAAGGGGAAACTTCACCGAATACAACTTCCTAGTTTATGTAAGATTTTGTTATATAACTTTAGCTCTTGTTCTAATTAAGACACTGATTAATAAGTATCTCAAGGTGTCAGTTTCTAGGCCATGCTTGATGCTAGTGCACTTGCTAACTTTAATGCTCCAGCCAGGATATCACATACATTGCCATCAATTGCTCTCCCTTGTACGGCACCTCTGTGGTTGTCTGTGGTCATAACCATCACATAGTCCAGCACTACAGAACTGGTTGCTGAGCCAGATAGATGGTAACTTCTCATCCTGATAAATTGGGAAGGTAGGATCTTTGGACAGACATCAAGTCCAGCAGCCACCTATGCCTTATATACGTCTCTGAGGAACAGACAACCTCTACAGAAGCAGGAATACCAAGTATACAGCTTTCTACCACAAGAAATTTATAAGCATCAACAAAGAAAACAAAGTAAAATTGAAAGATACATAAAAAGATAAGGTACAGAAGCAAAATGCAACTCCTTGCCTCCAGGCAATCTAGAACAAGTCCAGGGGACAGGAAGGTAGAAGAATCAATCATCTGAACTTTCTGAAATGGTTGTAGCAGAAGTATAAAATCAGATGAATGAGGGTATGGAGAAAATCAGATCAGAAATAATTCTTCATGTAAAAATGAAATGATGATCCAAATAAAAGACATGTTCATGAATCCAGAATAGACACAGATTTTTAAAAAATAGAGTCTAGGAAAATGATAGAAGGCATGAATTACCAAAATATGAAATAGAATTTATGAAACAGATTCAAATGGATACCCAGAAGACTACAAATTTCATTGAAAGTATATGCAGACAAATTAATCAAGATGAGGACAGAATATCTGATACAGAAGACAGAATTTTGCTTAGTGATCATGAAAACAATGACTTCTTAAAAATAGCATGGGAGGAGCCGGGGAGATGGTTCAGTGGAATAAGCACTTCCTTGGCAAGTACAGGGGCCTGAGTTCAATCTCTGGTTCCATAAAAAAAAAAAAAAAAAAAAAAAAAAAAGCACAGGACTATGAAAACTCGATCCAATAGTTGCAAGTGGATACAAAGAATAACAGCATAAGATTGAATAATTCAGAGAAAAAGGAGACAATAGTATAGTCAACATAAAAACATGTTGACAGAAATAATGGCATGGGCTGGCCAGATATCTCAGTGGTCTAAGTGCCTGCCAAGGCTAGCATAAGGGTCTGTTTAGGCAAGCATTCGATCCCTGGTACCTCATGCCATGCCGGCCCTACTCTGGGACAGCCCAACCGGCCACTGAGTCTGGGCATGGTGGTGCACACGTGTTGTTATGGTTTGTGTGTGTTTGTCTCCTCAAAGCTTCATGCAGCCACTGAGGAACAGTTCTAGTCTGTGATCAATTCATGATCTAAAGCTGGGATTATGGGTGTGAGCGCTATGCCCATGGCTGGGGTGAATAGCCTGAACGTAACATCAGAGAGGCTGAGAGATAGACTTGTTCTCTGTTACCTCTGTAGCCATTGTTGCTGCTACTCCTCCTCTTTGTTCTTGCTGTTTTCTCCCACCATGAAATGTTGCTCTCTGTCATGTGCCTCTCTGCCTTGGAACCAGCTGAGTATGGACTAAAGCCCCTTCTGACTATGAGCTAAATAACCTTTCCCTTCTTTATTTTGGATGTTGGGTATTTGTCCCAGCAATGAGAGAACAGTAACTGAGATATCTATAATTCAAGCACTGGGGAGGCTGAGACAGAGGATCACTATGAGTCCAACCTGTGTAGTGAGACCCTGTACTAAATACATAAAATAAAAAAAAGAAGTAATGGCAAAGAAAAAAAGAAGTAATGGCAGAAAACCTCCCTACCATAAAAAAAAAAAAGAAACTGGCATAGAGATAAATAAGGAATGCATAACTCCAATTAGCAATTATCAAAAGAAATCTACACGAAGGAATATAATAATCAAGATTTCAGAAATTCAGCAAAAGAACAGAATATTAACAGTTATTACAGAAAAGAAACACATTACCTATAAAGGCAAGCCCATCAGAATCACATCAAACTTCTCAACACAAACCTTTATGTCAAGGAAATGCTGGAGTGAAGAATTTTAAAGCCCAGAAGAAAACAACCTCACACCCAGATTGATGTATCCTCTCAAAATTAGGGGAGAAACAAGACATTTCTATGGAAAGGAACAACTGAAGAAACTTGTGACTGCCAAATCAACTCTCCTAAATGTTAAGAAGGATATTTTAATATGAGATAAAGAAGACTATAACCCAAAAACATCAATAGAAAGAATCCACCAGACAAGACAAGCAATTAAAGAGTGGAGGAAAACAACAAACCAAGAATAGAAAAATAAAATTACTAGGATAAGTCAATACAATGAAAATTATCTCAGTTTACCAATTAAAAGAAATGTACTAGCAAAATGGGTCAAAAAAAGATACAAGAATAGTCTGCATGTAAGAAGCAGATAACTCAGAAAGAAATCCATAGACTGAAAGTCAAACGCTGGGAAACAGTATTTCATGTGACAGAATGCCAGTAAAAATCAAGAGTAGCTATTCGTTTTTCAGACAAAGCAAATTTCAACCCAAGACTGATCAAAAGAGACAAAGAAAATCACTACATACTTGTTAAGGGACAATTCTAAGCAGAACAAGAGATAGAAATAAGTAATATATATTCACCAAGTACTGACATACCTAATTATATAGAACAAACATCAATGGGCTTTAAAAAGCAGATAAACACCACAGCATTATAAAGGGAAACCTTAATATGCCACTGTCACAAATAGGCAGATCAACTAGACAAAAATTTAACTAAGAGTTATCTAAACTGAACAATACATGCAAACAAATGGACGTAACAGATGTCTACAGTGTTCCACCCTAGAACAGCAGAATATACATTTGTTTCACTTATACATGGGACATTTTCTAAAAAGATCATATTTTAGCTTATTAAAAATGCTTAAGGAAATGAAAAGGAATTGAAATTATCCCATGCACATTACAGACTTTGTGTAATGAAGCTGGAAATTAACTGCAGTAGAAATCACGTGAACTTCATAAACCCTTTGAAATTAAATAACATTCTCCTGAATAACCAATGAGTCATAGATGAAATTAAAGAAGAAATTAAACACTTTTTACAAGAAAATGATAATAACAACCCAATATACCAGAACTCAGGTGACACAGTGAAAGCAGTCATACAAGAGAATTTTACAGCAGTGAAAACTCATATCAGGAAAAGACAGCAAGTTCAAATAAATTACTTAATGTAGAACCTTAAGCTTTAAGAAAAAAACATAGCAAGTCAGTAAAGACACAAATCCATGAAATTAGGAATGAAAAGAGTGAAATCGCAACAGTTCCTGCACAAATCTAGCAGATGATCAATAGCTACCTTAAGAATCTTTATTCTAATAAGTTGAAAAACACAGAAAAAATGGAGACATTCCTTAATATATATTAATTACCAAAGCTGAATTAAGAAGATATAAAAAGTTGAAATAATATTAATCAGTGAAATTGAAGATGTAATTAAAAACTTGCCAACAAAGAAAAGCCCAGGTCCCAATGGATTCCATCCTGAATTCCACTAGAAAAGATCTAATACCACTGCTTCTCAAACTCTTTAGTGAAATAGAAATGCAATCAATATTCCCAAAGTCATTCCTTGAAGCAAGTATAACTCCAAAAACAAAACTGGAGAAAGATCTGGCCAAAAAAGAGAACTATAAGCCAATTTCACAATGAACATAGGTGCAAAAATCCTCAGTAAGATACTGGCAAACAGAATGCATCAAATCATCAAGACAATTATACACTATGACCGAGTAGGATTCATCAAAACTATGAAGGAATAGTTCAATGTATACAAATGTATTAATATAATGCACCATATCAACAGAGCCAGATGAAAAAAAATCACATGATCTTTGCAATAGATGAAGAAAACTCATACAGTTCTGGAAACATCAGACAGAGCAATCAGGCAAGAAAAATAAATAAAATGGATAATGATAGGAAAAAAAGAAGTTAAATACTCATTATATACAGATGACATAATCATATATAGAAGACTCTACCAAAACTCTATCAAAAAAATCTAGATTTAATAAATAACAAAATTGAATTGTGTATCTGGATACAAAGTAAACACTCAAAAGTTGATAGAATTCCTATATACAAGGAACAAACTCATTGAGAAAGAAATTAAAGAAACAATATCTTTCATAGTAGCATCAAAAAGTCCAATACTTAGGAATCAATCTAATATAGTAAAAGATCTCTACACACAAAACTACAATTCTCTGAAAAAGGAGATTGAAGAAGCCATCAGGATATCCCTTGTTCATGAGTAGGAAGACTCAACATAGTGGATATAGCCATACTCCCAAAATTGTTGTACTGTATTAAAGTAATATTGATCCAAATACTAATCCAAATACCAATAGCATACCTCACTGAATTAGAGAAAACAATCCTCAAATTTACTTGGAACCTGCAGAGGCCTAGAACAGCAAAGCAATTCTGGGCAACGAAGCTTGCCCACGAGGTATCACAGTCCCTCACTTTAAATCATACTACAAAGATACTGTGATAAAACAGCATGGACCTGGTACAAGCATTCAGCTTATGTAATCCATCCACATATTTGTTCATCCATACTTTCATGTATTCATTTGTTCATTTATCCCATGGTGATATTCTCAGTGTAGTATTAGCTACTGAGAAATCAAAAACCACAAGTCATTTGGCACCAAACTCACAGCATACATTTACTGAAATAAAATGTAACTGTTTCTGTTATACTTTTATCAGTATTATATTGTGGTAGTATGACTAACAAACATGGTGATGCCATAACAGGTTTCCAGTGTAGTCACATGCTTTATAGACCAAACATTATGGCTCATATCTAGATATTCTCCCAAATCCCCATGCACTCATAGTTGGGACTTCCAGAAGGTGGCTGGATTTAGAGTGTATGAATGTGGATTAAGGAGGTGCTACTGAGATCAAGGATCAATAGTACTAAATTAGTCCACCAATTATTATAGCTCTGTGTGTGGGCAATGGGAAGGCATACCCTAGGTGTAGCTGGCATCACTCAACAGGCTTGTAACCTGGGCGGGATAAAAAGAAAAGGGAGCCTTGCTTCTGTGTTTTCTGTTTGCTGCCTTCCATTTGTTATGCCAAGAACAATTTCTCTTCTGCGATAGCCCTCTGTCATTCCACTCTGCCTTAAAACCAGCTGAAACCTCTACAAACTGAGTTAAAATAAACCTTTTCTCTTATCATACAGAGTTGTGAAATATTTTGTCCCAGCAAGATGAAAAATAATTAAGCCACCATGATAAATTTAAGACAAAATGTCAAGCAAAACATCAAGCATTAGATTTTAAAGCATGTCTTATAAACACTACCCACCTGCAGTGAACTAAGAGAGGCACACTCTTATGACATTTGTTCCCTTCCATGAAAGTCTTCCTGGGAAGTTTCTGTTTAAGGCTCTGAATCATTGAAACTAACTCTTTGGTTTCTGTGGGAAGCTGGCCTGCACTCCATTTAGTATACTGGTACTGGTACACTGTTCGAGTGTCTTTCCTCTAAAATTAGAAGTGAATAGAACATTAGCTCAAGTGAGGTTCCATTCAGTTTATAGACTGAGTCAGATATTCTTCACAATTGCACTCATTCAAATATTTGACTTTTATGTACCATTATGTAGGTGGTGGCTTTGCTTACAGAAAATATTTTATGTATTAGCAGATAACATACAAAATAGAAATATTCTCAAAATTATGTGTGTGTGTGTGTGTGTGTGTGTGTGTGTGTGTGTGTGTGTGTGTGTGTGTGTGTGTGTTTTACCTTGGAATATCTCAGTTCAAATTCGCGGACAGTGAACATTGGAGATATATTTGTGTCTTTGATGTCAACCTCTAAATCTCCATACGTTTGTTTTCCTTCACCCCAGTACTGAGCACAGATTTCCTAGACAACAAAGAACATGGTTGAACACTTTGTATAAAACATTTGTTTACTATATAAAACATTCATGAAAACACTTTCTGTTCCCGTCCTTTTATTTACTTCCCTATTTTCTATTAAATAGAAACTATTACTTGTATTTTACAATGAAACTTGAGGCTGGTGAGATAGCTCAGCAGACTAAGGGCCTGTCTGGCAAACACAGGGACTGGAGTTCAACCCCAGGCACCACATGCCATGCCAGCTTGCCACCAGGTGTGCTGTGCAGGCCACCGAGACTGGGCATGGTGGTACATGCCTATAATCTCAGCTCTGGGGAGGCTGAAAACAAGAGGATCAGTGTGAATCCAAGCTGTGTAGTAAGACCCTGTATCAAATACATAAGAACAAAAAAATTAAAATGAAACTTGCTCATAAAAATTAAAATCTATTGTAAATATGGTCGACACCCATTGAACATGATATATCATTGTGAAAGTGAAAGAAACCTAGGCATACTCAAGCTCTGTCTTCCTATGTCTTTTTTATTTATTCCTTCCTTCCATGCCATGATCATCAGTTCTTCATAATCTCTAGATTGAGTTGCTATTAGTTATGCATCTCCAGTAACTCTGGCACACTATCCCTCACACTTGCAAGTGTCTCTCTGTGCTAATGACTGACACTGTGTGCATCTGTGTGGATGAATATCCAAGGAAAAACTCACGCTGGAGTGTTCATGAATCAGAAAAGGGTGTTCTCCCTGTGCATTGTACTCTCCACAGTTAGTGCTGACACACGGGTGACACAGCGTTGGGCATTCCTGCCTATACTTTCATTCTATTTCATGACATTTACATTTTAGGTAAGGGAAACATGGCTAGAAATCCAGATGAATATATGATAATATTCCTTATTTTAAAAACAAAAATTATAAGAACTTCTTATTTATCAGGGCAGGGGACACACGGGCGTGCCGGGATGGAGCAAGAGATAGATATAAATACAGAGGAAGAGAAAGAAACATAAATTTTACTGCACGTTGTGGCAGTTGATCTTAATTGCAAACTTGAACAGCTTGACAGATGCCTAGATTAGTAAGGCACAGTTCTGGCTGTGTCTGGGTAGGTCCTGAAGGAGAGGCTTTGAGGTCCATAGCTGGTTCCTGGCCCCCTTATCTGCCTCTCTGCCCTGTTTATGACAGCTCTGCCTGGCCGCCATGACATGAGCAGGCTTCTTCCACCACGATGCTTCTACCCGAGAGCCGGCCAAACACGGATGGAAACTCTGAAACCATGAATCCAAAATGAACCTCTCCCTTAACTTTTGTATGTCAGGTATTTTGTCCAAGTGAAGGAAAACTGGCCAGTATCAATGTTTAGAAATATTTTTTTTGAATAAGACTTGAGGTAAGACACACCAAATAACATGGCAGTTGCTAAGAAAAACTCACTGTGGGCCAGGGATATAAGTCATGCCACAGTGCTTGCCTGGCAAGCACGAGGTTCTTCCAGTATCATCTCCGCTCCATAAAAAAAATAAGTAAAACTGAAAACTAACTGATAGATTATCTACCTCTAGGGAGATTTTAAAGAATGGAAAAATAATTATGGTGTATGTACGTGTGTTTCGTGGCTATTAATATTACATATGAGTTAAAAAGGAAGAATATTGTTAATTGCTTTCACTATGTTATCTTGCTAACAAATAGGGTAAAGAGAAGAGAGGACACACTTAGGCATATGGTATGTTATTAAATTAATACTCAACCACTGAGCAGGCAAACCTGTGTGCTGAACTCAATCTATAAATTTGCCAGTACAAAGACTATTGAAAACATAAAAATCTATTGTGGACTACTGGACTATATTGGAACATTTTGCTGAATTCATGCACCTGCAATAGTTGGATGGCAATGGAATACCCATTTTTGACAAAACTAAAGAAAAAAAGGTGATATAAATGAAGGACTATTTCATATCTGAATATACAAAATAGGATAGATAGATAGTTGCTTTCTCTTAATTCAATAAGAAGAAAGATTTGTACTAATAGTATTTGGATAGGATATCATGTCTGTATCTTGTACTATGAATAACCACTACAACAACAATATGCAATGCATTAATTATTGTAACTCTCGACTAACCTGTTTTGAGACTGCCTCATTGCTATTTGTTTCTCAATAAAATTAATTAAAAAAAACAAAAAAAGAACAACATATCAAGACTTGATGCTGTTTGATCTTTTAAAATGTCAGTGAGTCTAGATTTTATCTTTAAAAATAGAAAATATAGTAGCTGTTTGTTATAAAACTGGAATTGTTGTACGTTGGATAATCTAAGAGTAGAGTGTGAGACTCGAGAGGGGGTAGTCCTGAAAGATGCCAGAATCAAACAAGATAATAGAGTTCAAGAAGAGTTTGGAAAGCAGCTAGGCTAAACAAAGTGACTGCATGACAGAGCAAAATGATGTTGGCAGAACAATCAAGCAAGTAATCCAAGAATGGAGAAGGACATTTCATAACATAGTTTTTGCAAAAGGCTCTCTAAAGTGCAAACCTGGTCGCCCTGCATCAGCTCTGTCAACATGACAATGACTTTGACTTTTCTTTGGAAAACCATCTGCCAAAAGTCACCGATGGTCTCTCTCAGTGGTCCTTGAGCAGCAATCATCATTTCTGGTTTCCAGTAACTCTTTAGAAATAATAAGAGGGAGACTTTGTTATTACTGTTAAGAGAATTGAACATGCTTAAAATAACTGTCGGGAAAAATAATCTCTTAGTCTCACATTAATGCTGCTATAGAAATATGTGAAGAGCCTTATGTCCAAGAAAAAAAATCTAAACATATTGATTCAAATAATAAATCATAATAAATAACATAGAATCACAATTAAAACATCCAGTACCTTTGTGAAATACTTTGTTTGAATTTTTAACTTAGTTTTTAAAAGGAATGGGCTGGGAGATAGCTCTGCAATGTAACTACCTGCCTGGCAAGCAGAAAATCTTGAGTTGGATCCCTGGTACCACATCCAATGCCAACCAGAAAACCCTGGGTACACAGTCCTGGCCACCAAAACCGGACACAGTAGCACACACCTGTAATCCCAGTGCTGGGGAAGCTAAGACATGGGGATTACTATGAGTCAGAGCTGCACAGAGAGACCCTCTATCAAATAAAAAATAAAACATGTACATTTACCTAATAGGTCAGTTGAACTGAGTGAAACATTTTTAAATATAAAAAATACATAATTTTTTTAACCAGGTTTGGTATCTGAGTCAAACATTTTTATATATTTGTCATTAGTTAAATTTTATTCTTAGGGGATGGGGAGACAGCTCAGTAGAATAAGCACTTCCCTGCCAAGTACAAGGGTCTGAGTTCAATCCTTGGTTATGCCCCTGAAAAAAATTATTCTTACTATTAATATGGTTATTGCCTATTTATCATAAAATATAACTGTTATGGTTTAGGTCTAAAATGTCTTCAAAACTTTTATGTGCTCACAGATGGGATTTTTGGAAGGTGATTGAATCTGGGGGCCACTGTTCGCCTCATGGGACAGATCTGTTGAATTTATAGCCGAATGTGCTGTGAGGAAGTAAGGCCCAGACAGAGATGAGATCCCTGAAACAATGCATATCTGTCTCTTTTACTACTCTCTGTTCCCTGGCTCACTGGGCACTCGGTCAGTGTCCCCTGCCACCCTTCCACCATGCCATTTCTGCTTTGGCACTCATTACCCACGGACCGAACGCTCTGAAACTGTGAGCCAAAATAAACCTCTTCTACTTACTTCGTGTGCAGCAGGCTTTCTATCCCAGCAATGGAAGAGTGAGTAGCACAGTAAATAATAATATCATATTCTGGGTTAGGGAAATATCAATACTTACCATTACAAAAGATGCATTGATGTATTTGCTTGTTTCTTCTGAATCACTGTCGTCATCAGATGATTCATCAGAATCATGCTCACTCTCCTTGCTCATTTCCAATTCATGTTTAAGTGTCACTCTGTTAAAATCATCTGCATAAAATAAATGAGCAGTGAGCCCTTCTTTAGCACTAATAAGGGCTGGGCTGTAAAGCACATTCATGTGGTTCAATTCCCATCACCATCAAAAAAATTAAAAATAGAGATAATCAAATTTCGACATGACAGACAGGAATTTAAAAAAAATTCAGTATTAAATGTATTAATCTAGATGCGATAAAATATTCCCTAAAATTTAGTACTTTGATTAACAAGTTATTTCTAGATATTTAAGTTCCAAAATGGTTACAGGAAAAACATCAAATATTTAAATGATGTTCCATATAGTTCCTAATCTTTGATGCATATATTTTAGATTTCCATGGAATATCATCATTCTGTCTGGCAAAAGTTAAAAAATTCATAGCTTATATTTTTGTTCTCATTCGTATCCTATTGATATTCAGTTAACAGTCCTTGTTAAATAGGAATCTCATAGTCTTATTTAATCCAGAAATTATTTAATCTACAATTCTGCCTAATGTTTCAATGTCTTAAATTTATAACAGCCTGCCCAAATGATCTGCTTAACTGCATTACTATCAATTCTGTATATTAACCATATTAATAAGGACTTCTATAGAAATTAAATTAACTAGGTCAGCCATGCACTGATTTGAATTATTTGGTTGTCTAGTTTATTAGCTTGGCTTGTATCTTACCCATGCTAGTTTTGTATGTTCAACTGAAAAAACTGCCATACAGCCTGATATGATCTTTTGAATATTGTTAATTAGTAGAATTTAAGTCATGAAAATGGTGCATATTTCATCTGGTAAATTTGAGAATTGATAATTTATAAAGTATTTTCCATAGACTTCCACCATTCCAGATACAAAGAATAAAGAAAAAGCATAAGGAGGTCAGATTATTTTTGTTATTTGGCAATTACTCTTTCATACTAAAATGAAATAAAAATAGAAGACATTTGGCCTTTGTCTCTCTGATTCAAAGCTTTTGCCTTTCTTACAACTCATTTCTGGAGTAATTGGTAGAAAGAAAACACTGAATATAGTTTATACAGCAGAGTCCATCGAAAATGCCTAGGGCTAAAATAATTCATTATAACTAAAATGTAAGTAGTTTGTTGACTTTTTTGTCAACCAAATGTTGAAATTTTACTTCAAGACCACTTATGTGTGTATCACATTAAACAAATAGAAAAAAAAACATAACGTTTTCTGACACAAGTAAATTTAAATGGTAACTACATACATGGAATAACATTAGAATTTCTGTTTTTCTTTTTATTTTCCTCTTGATGTCCAATGTGCTGTGTCCTCCAGCTTCTATAGGAAGGAAGTCTCTAAGGGAGAAAAGTGAAGTGAAACACTCTTTTAAAATCTAAATGCATATTAGCTTAATTTACTACTGTGGTACAAGATGCTTACTATAGAAAAAACACTTCATTAATTTTTGTCAAATCTGTATACCTTCCTAGTCACAATTTTAAGTTTGAATGTGGATTTTTTTCCTCTTAATCTTTTCAGGCATTTAGTATATTTGACACAGTAAGTTAAAACTAAAAACATACATTTATCTACTAAAATATTCTTCTAATAGCTGCTAGATAGCTGCAAAGCAGGGTATCTTATTCTTGTATAGCTATATCAATGTTAATTATTACTTATATTGAAAAATTAATGATAAATAATTTTGAGTTATCAGGAGGGTACTCAGCAGACACAGCACTCATGGAAGGCTTGACACTTCGAATTTAGCAGTTCCAGCTAGCTGTCCCCTTACTCAGAAGACTCAGTCAGCACAGCCTATCATGTCTCCCGGTGATAAGATCCTTTTAATTTCTTACTTCCTACTCAGTCCAGCCCATCTTCATTCCCCATTTGGGACATATCAATAATTTTATAACCGGACAATTCAATTTCGCTAATGCTGAGCATACCAAAACCCAGAACAAAAGCTTCCCAGCCTTCTTAGGCTCTTCAACAGCTTCTAGTCATCATTAGAACACAGCAAGCCTCCTTAATATCAGGAGTATGCATTTGACTGTCTTGCCAGCTTCAGCCCCTTTTAGATTTTTCCACACTTGGGCTAAACCAGCTTCCTCCATTTTCAGAAGCAGCCACACTATCCCTGAACTCCTGCAATCTATTGCGCTTTGAATGAATGTCCCACACGGGTCCACATGTGAAGTCTTGCCCCCCAGGCTGGTGGTAACTCAAGGGCCAGTTACTTGATCTGAGCATGCCTATGGACTTTGCAGAGGGCAAGCTCAGTGGGAGTTCTTAGGATGCTCCTTCAAATGGGATTAAGGATCTGTGTGTGTGTGTGTGTGTGTGTGTATGTCCCTGTCTGTCTGTCTATCTATCTGCCTCTCTCTCTCTCTCTCTCTCTCTCTCTCCAAGAATGCTGCTCATGTAAAATTCAGCAGAATTTTACAGATATACATACATATGCATATATATATATATATATATATATATATATATGATACCTACTTTAAATCCAATTAACAGTGATGAATTGAATAAAGAAAACCATTATCACTGAATATCAAGCCATGTGTACTTTGTCATGAGTCACATGGAGGGCCAGCTTCATTGCAAAACATTACAACACTTTATGCTTTTGTGAGACGTCACACACTGCTCCCTAGTTCACAATGCCCGGGGTGACAATGAAACTAATGATTCACTCTCCTGAGAGATGGGAAGGATTTTCTCCACTGTTCAATTCCTGCTTGTGTCCATTGTTGCCACAGGTCTACTCCACTCCTGTCAGCGTAGGCACATGGCCCTGATTTTTAGTCGTGGGTGGTGTATCTGCAGTTCTGTCTCTACACCTCACAGATTGCTTCCTCACACGCTTCTCTCGGCGATCCGAGGCCTGACATTAGCAAATCCTCACAGGTTCCAATCCTCACCTCCCAACAGTTCCTTTGCTTTGCTTTGAAAGCAACATCAAGAAGCCGATGTATCTCTTTTTTCTCTCATTCCATTCAGATCACAGCATGAAGAAGAGCTGTGTGCTCATTTTGCTCCTTGCTTCCACTTGCAAGCCATTTTTGCTCATTATATCCTCAAAAAAACCCAATGACTACTACTTTTCTCCATCACACTGGACCAACTCTTAGCCACTCCTCTTTGCCTGAAATTGTCAGGTATCACTGATTTCAGGGTTACTCCACTCTATTTGGCTTGGTGCCTCATTAACTGTGGGCTGTCCTCCCCAGGTGTGTCATCCTTCTTGTCCTGTCAGCCCTAACAAAGATGACCTGGCCAGCATTCCAGTCTAGTCTCACTCATGCTCTTCATGTAGCAAGTTCACTGCTACAATCCCCTACTATAGTCATATGTGAACACTCTCAACTCCTTCCCCTCCCTACTGTTATCTAGTTGATTGTCAAAATCTAGAGGATATTAATCCAGCCATCTACATGAACAGTTTCTCTTCTCAGAGAGCTAAATATTGCTGTGAAAAGAGTCCACTCAATTATGATCATTTTTAAATTAATGATCATAAATTTCAAATTATCAAAGATTTCTGACAATCCTCCATGGGCTCCTACCTTGAGGTAACTATTTCACACTCTTTCCCTTTCCTCAAACCTTAGGCTCTGCTGTGTCCAACTCACCCCTGAACCACTCTGCTCTTAATTGATGATCTTGCCTTGCATTTTTTTGAGAAGTGAAAAGTAATCAGGGTTGTGGTAATTCAGTGCCAGTTACTTGATCTGAGCATGCGTTGCACACTGTATACAAGCACTGAAATATGTATAACCATGTATTAATCATATATCACAGCCTGAAGAAGAGCTGTGTGCTCATTTAGCTCCTTGCTTCCACTTGCAAGCCATGCCACTTTTGCTCATTCTCGTAGTGATCCTCCTGATTTCTGCCTTCCTAGTGCAGGGATTACAGGTCCGTGGCACCATGCCCAGTTTCGATTGCCATCTCAGCAGGCCCTGCAGGTGGGGCCAGCATAGTAGGCCCAGGGACTGAAACCCAGACGCCTGCACCTACTTGCAGGCACTTTAATCCACAGAGCACTTTGGCTGGCCCTTCCTGTTTCAATGGAGTAATTTGTACTGCTTCTGGCAGTTACAGCACTGCTTGAGCCTTCCTCCACATCCCTCCTAATGTCCCCCATGTCCACCTCAAACTCATTTTGACTCTTGTGTCTAGAACTGTACTTGGTGTACAGCAGAAACCTCATCACATTTTTTCAGTAAGTAAAAAAAAAAAAAAAAAAAATCTCTCTTTTAGTGACTATCCACTCTATTTGACTTGGTGCCTTGAGTGTTCACCTTCAAAACACAATCATCACCAAATAGTAGAACTGCAGGGTATGTACCGATTATAGTAAAAATCATCAATTAAAATGTAAAAAAGTAAGAAAAAACAACAGCAAAAGACTGCTGTGTCCCTCCCAATTTTTCCATCTGCAAGTACAGATTTTCTGGGAGACTGGGCTGCTTGGTGATTACTGTCCAGTCTCCCTCCATCCCCCACTTCAGCCCCACTTTGATCCTGAACATTAAATGGCTCTGTATCTAATTAAAAGTGCATTCCTGGCCTCGTGAAACTCTCTCAACTGACCAGTTTGGCAGTTAATAGAAAGACTCAATAAACTGGAAATCACAAGTGAAAGAGAAAAATTACAAAACTTGACAACTTCACAATTTGAGAATAGTTATGCCAATGGTTCAAAATCATGGTGAACTACATCTCCAGTTAACTGTCAGAATAATTGCCTAATAAATAGGTTAGGACACACATTATTATCCTTTCCTTTCTGTCTGCCAGCTCCAGACAGTTCAACTTCCTAAGCAGTCATAAACTCCTCTAATTATTTCCTTTATAAACTAAAACCAGATGCAGTTTTTAAAGGTGAGATGCAACATTGCCTATGGCAGACCAATCTCATGGCTATATACTATTATTTTGACAGCTTATTTATACCAGCTTAATGAGAAAGTGTTAAAAGTGTTAGCAATAGAGTCAGACCTCTGGTTGTAAGCAAGTCTCCTACATAATGGCTGTGCAGGGTTAGGAATTTCCCTCAAATTCTCTGAGTCTTGGAGTCCTCAACCGAGCTCTCTTGGCCATGGTGAGGACCAGATGCAAGAACTGTGTCACATGCCTAGTAAACACCTAGAAAATAGCACTTTATATAAGTCACTGTATTAGGAACAGCCAAATAGCTCAGTGGGTTAAAGCTCCTGTAAACAGGCACAGGGGCCAGTGGTTTGATCCCTGAGCCTGATGTGTTGGCCCTGTTCCCAGGGCACACTGAGACCATGTCTGAGACTGGGCATGCTGGTGCATGCCTGTAATCCCAGCTCTTAGGAGGCTATAAACAGGCAGATCACTATGAGTCCAATCCAGTAGTGAGACCCTGAACAGCCTGTAGACACTTCCCTAAAATACAAAAACAAAAAAACTAGCCACTGGGCCTATTGTCCCCAGTCTCATTACCTGGAATTCAGCCTCTAGTGGAGCTGGCTCGCTGGGTGGGTCTCGTTTCTTCATGTTATGTAGGTATGAATGTGAATGCAAGTCTGCCAAACTCACTTCAGTTTCTCCAAACTGGTTGTACTCCACTAGAGCCTGATGGATCAGGATGTACTGTGCCTGAGACGTCAGAGAGAAAGGAAGATAATTAGCCGCTGACAAAATGGTGTTCCACGTAACACATTTAAGTAACATATGCAAACCCCTATTTTGTAACAATTTGGGGCAACAAAAGGATTGATACCTGTAATATATAAGTATCCTAAAGTTTTATTGAATATATGAAAATTCTATTTCCATTTTTCTTCTAGGAAAAATAGTTTCCCAATAGAGTATCCAGGATCTTTTCCATATCTTTTACCTTATGCCCACAGTTTTCTAAAAGAAACATTACTCTCCTACTCAGTGACTATTACAAAATTTGTAATAACAATCACAGTATGTCAGCAAAAAGCAAGTTGATATTCTACAGGATCCAACTTCATAGCTTTCTAGAACATTTTAAAATAGATAAAATTTTGGGCCCAGGAGATAGCTCAGTGGCTTAAGTGCCTGTGTGGCAAGTGCAAGGGTAGTGTGTTCAGTCTCTGGTGCCTAGATAAGATAAATTGATAAGATAATATAGAAAAAATTATTGAGGAAGATCTTATATACCAAATCCTAATGTACCAACTTCCAACTTTATACTGTATCACATTTTAATACAATATTTTTAAGGACATGATCTAGTTTTTGTTTTGTTTTGTTTTTGGCGGAACTGGGGATTGAACTCATGACCTTGTGCTTGCCAGGGAAGCACTTATTCCACTGAGCCACTTCCCCAGCCCCCTTAAAATGCTTTTCTTTTCTTTTTTTTTTCTTTTTTGTGGAACCAGGGATTGAACTCATAACCCTGTGCTTGCCAAGCAAGTTCTTATTCTACCGAGCAATCTCTCCAGCCCCTAACATGATCTATTTTTGATGAGCCTGTTTACCACCTCTGCTTCCCTGAGGTTGGTCTTACCTTTTTACTCTATTTTACATTTTCCTCAAAAGGCTCATTTTTCTACCTAAAATCTATTTTATATTTCTATACTAACATTTGTTTATCTACAAACATAAAGCATTCCACACCACTCTGTGTTTTTGTAAAGATGAACAAATCATATCCCCTATGTTGTGTTTGCTGACCTTATGAGCACCCTGTTTTCATCTGAGCATCAAGCCAGACCCAGTTAGATCCAGACCCAGCCCAGCCTTTCAGCTGCAGTATAGCCATTAACATACGCTGCCCACCTGTCTGATTCTACTCTTCCTTTCTCCTGTTGATATCGATTTAAAGTGTTTCCAATCCCTTGCTGTGCTGACAATACTGAGTGCGAGGAGCACGCTTGCTCCTGCTTCTACTTAGGCACATACACAAGTCCTTCCCTTGAGTAAATACATGTGTGTCTTCATGCCGGGTCAGTCACAGACATTTCCAATAATAAATGTCACTTACCATTACCAGGCTCATTGTCTGTGTCGCAAACCTGTCAAGCACTTCACTTTTATTTTCTTTTTTCTTATAAACCTGTTAAGTCCTACTTTATCTCTATCTTGTGGATGACTCAGCTGAGGTACAGGGAGATTACAAACTTGTCCAAAGACACAGAGAACTAAGATTTAAGGCACAGGATTTGAGTCTCAGCGATGTAGTTCTAAAAACTAGTCACCTTCTTACTGTGTCTCCCCAACTTTAATGTTACAAAATGTTGCCAGATATGCTTCCACTGTTATTTCTTTTCCCAGTCTTGTGTGTGTTAATGGTATTTCATTTTTAAAAATAAGTTTTATGGTTACCTTCCATCCACCATACTTTTAGACCCTCCCTAATGTGTAATTCTGGTGACATGTGACTGATATTGTCACATATTTTAACTTTTAAGAAATTGAGGTAAAGTTGTTTCCATGCAGCTGTTTGAAATTATGAAAAATTTAGATTCCCTTAAAATCATTGCTGTCCCCCAAAGATTTCAGGCCCAGAACAAAAGTGAGGATAATCTCTAGGAGTTGGAACGAACCTCCACTTGCACCATGAGGCATCTCTGTCGCCTGAGCTTGACCACATAGCCGTACACATCCACCTGGCCTTCTGCTTCCAGGCCTTCCAGCATGGCATCGATTCCAATGTATGTGCCTGTGCGTCCAACACCAGCACTAGCAAAGCAAACAAACAAACAAACCATTGGAGGCCGGAGCAGGGCAAGGAAATGAGTGGAAAGTGGTCAAGATTGAAGCAGAGTTAGGAATGTAATGTGAACCCCATGAACTCAGACAATTATCAAGTATCAACTTACAATAAAAAAAAATTCTAAAAAAATAATATATTTCCTCTACTGAATTGCTTCCCAAAATCGAAACCGCAAAAGGGGAGAGTATTTTAGGTGCCCACCTTATAAGACGTGGCTTTCCTCTTTCTTTCCTCTGTCCTCGCCTCTTTTCTCCTCTCCTCTGTTGTGTACTCAGGACTAAAGCCAGAGACTTCATGCTTAGCTACATCCTTGACCATTTTTTATTCTTATTTTTGACACAGAGTCTCACTGAGCTGCAAAGTTGCCCAAAGTAGGTTTATGCATGCGGGCCCTCTTCCAGCCTCAGTCCCCCACATTGCTGGAACTATGGCCACACCTAGCTAGGTATAAAGATTTGAGTACACTCACAAAGGTGGGCTTCCTGTCTCCTCCTTCCCTCCCTCAGCCTCCCCTCTTCTCATCATTCCTCAACTAAGAAAGTTTCTCTCAGGGGTTCCTGCCATTTCTCCTTCATTATACGCTTTAATTTATTTATATTGTGGGTTTCTCATATAAGCAAATCCACTGACATTTAAATTTCTGTGTCTGCTTTGTACAAGTAACCTTGTGAGCTCGTCTTTACCTGCAGTGCACAACAATGGGGCCACTGAAGAAGTTGCTGAAAGCATTCACTCTCCTTCTCAGTTTGAGAAGGAGGTGAGAATCTTCAGGCACCCCATGGTCTGGCCAGCTTATGAACTGAATGTGAGTCACCGCTCTTCCTGTTCCTTTTTCTTTTTTCTAGAGGAGAGATAATATTAAATATGAGAAGTCTTTTTTCTTTTCATAGCAAGCTACATAATATAAATAAGTGGACGGGAACATGAGTACAAAAAAAATTCCTCATCCAAATGTAGACTGCTTTGAAGTGTCTTTCCTCATGTACACTGTACGTTACTCCAACTCTGGCTGCAGTTTCCTTTCCATGAGTAACTAGCTGAAACATCAAGCAAGGCTTGCATACACTAGCCAGCAAGCACTAACTTACCAGTAGAGTAATGTAAGGTAAATATAGCAGAAACTCATAGCAACTTTCATGCTGCAAAACAAAGATGACAAAAAGCAAAACACACCTCAGAAGAGGGCCCATGGGTGGCAGTTGGGGCTTGGGTGCGTTTGCAAAAATAATAACAACTAATGGTTACTATCACTGCTGTTTAAAATTATTCTGCATGATGCAATTTTTACATGAAGAAAATTAGATTAACTATGTGGTTAACGTTGTATTCTTTAGGCTTTCACAAGGTAGAATTGGCAACTTTACAGAGAAATTTTAAAACAATGAAACAAATGCACTGCTTAGAATTTTCCAATAGGAAATAGCTGAGTTGATTAAGAGCAGTAACCCCAGACTATTCGTTTATTCATTTAGTAATTCAACCATTTATTTAACACATTTAATTGACCCATCTTCTTTAGCACGTCAAAGCCAACCACAATAGATGTGTTCGATATGACAGGGGTAATCATGCTTTGAAGAGTGATATAAATTTGACCCTGACAAATACTGTCCCAGTTCTGAGGCAGCTGGTCTTCCTAAAGATCATTGATAATTATTACCCGATATGTATTTCAATTTCTCACATTCAAAATGTTGAACAACTATGCCTTTATTTAAAAAATTCAAAAATTATGTCCTGGAAGAGACTCACATTTGCAATGTTCATTTTCTGGATGATGTAATCTGGGCATCTTTTGTGCTCATTGATCTTCACAGTGATATCTCCAAAAGTCCGAATGCCTTCTTCCATCGAGGGCCAGTATTCTGCACACTTGTTCTGGGGTTTTTAAAAAGACACTAATAGATCTAATTTTTCATTTAAAGGTTTACTACACACTTTTCAAAAACAAAGTCCTAAACTTCTGTTCATCTGAAACTCTCAAAACACTTACATTTCTTCATTAAACACAGTTACACCTAAAGCTGTGGGGCACACAATGTAGTGTTTCCCATTCATACGTCCTGACAGATTCTCATGCTACTTGCCAGAGGGATTGTCGTCCCAGCCACAGCTGTGTAGTAAAACAGAGCTGTGTAGTAAAACAGAGCATGGGGTGAATAGACAGAAAGGGTAAAGGAATGAAAATGTGCTGTATACATGTGTCAATTCTCTACACTGAATGTAATCAGTATGTACTGTAAGGTTGTACTAATAAAAGTTTTTTTAAAAAAGTTTCTGATGTTCTGACATTACTAAAAAGTGCCCAGCAATGTTCTAACATTTAAACAGTTTGTATGCACACATGTATTTATATCTTTACATGCGTGCACACTTTTCTACGTGTATGAAAATTTAAATGAAGTGTTAGCCCTGATTAACACTGAGAAGCATTTCAGCAATAAAGCACACATTTGCAGCCTTTAGAAATGCGACGCAGCACTCCGTTTTCCCAGTGCTGCTCTCCATCCTGCAATCACCCTCTGTGCCTACCCTGTTTCCTTCTTCACATCTAGTAACCATGACAACCACTGTGGCTTTCTGCTCCCAGATCATCCTCCAAAAGTCATCAATAGTTTCCTCCCTCGGTCCTAAAAGGGAAAAATGATTAGTTAAGAATGATTTCTTAAAAGCGCTACAACTAATTTTTCAAAAATAACATTGAACTCTCAAGTAGATTACCTTGTGCAGCAATGTATTTCCTGGGTTCTTTGAAACCCTATTAAAAACACACACAAACATTCATTACTCACTGAATACTCCATTGTGCATTGATATGCAAAACTATGCTTCAGAAGTTGCTTTAAATCTGTCGTTTCTTGGGTGTAGATTTCTCCTAGAACTTGATATTTCTTCGGAGGGTTTTTAAAGTCTGTTCTCAGGCATTTACTGTGCCAAACACCATAGCATTTACAAACAATGTTCATGACTTTGTGTATTTGATGTTTATCCCAAACAATTTTACAACCTGCAATCACCCTCTAGGTTTAGAAGTCATCCTCATTGGGACCAGATAGCAATTTACAAGAGCAATCTCTATTTTCTATAGTTGTGTCCTGTCAGCCTTTCCAGCATGATCACCACTGCCTTCTTACCACTCTTCTAATTGCTTTTCGGATTTTTACTCCATTTCTTTAAATAATAAATCCCTCTGAGATCATGCTTGCATTTCTACCTAACTACTGTTGCAACATAGTACTCAGTCCCTATAAGTGCTTTTAAGTCATTTCAGTTCACTGGTAGAATAATTTTTGTTTCATTACCTACAATCTCTGCTGTCTCTGCTTCTGTTACCGGAATAAAGAAGAAACACAAGAGCAGACAAAATATACTAAAGATTTCCAAAATTATCTCTTACTCTTTAAATTTATTGTAGTGATGAGAAAAGCTCCACAGAAAGAGAGGAGCTTGGTCTCTAAATCAAATTTTACACATGAGCTCCAGGATTTCATTGATTTTAGTAACAGTCATGACACAGTGTTATTCACATTCATTGATTCAACAAGTACTTATTGGATGGCTACAGTATGCCAAGTACCTATCTAAAAGCTGAAGACTTATCCTTTCCAGAGTTCCAAGCTCTACTGGGCAAAGATAATTAAAATACGATCTTGTACTTACTATTATGCATTCAACAGGAAATGTAGGTCATGTTTTTAAAGAGATGATCTCAAGTAGTAGTGGTGACAGGCATGCCACAGAGGGTTGTTTGTTTCATTGAAATCTCTAAAAGGTTCCCCATCACTGATCTAAATCCTTGAAAAATCTCTAACACTCCCAGGTCTGCTTGCAAGTACTTTGCTTTTTTTTTTTTTTTTTGTATTTTAGGGAAGGGTCTACAGGGGTTCAGGGTCTCACTGCTAGATTGGACTCATAGTGATCCACCTGTTTAGAGCCTCCCAAGAGCTGGGATTATGGGTGTGAACTCCTGGGGACGGGGATGGGGCTGGCACTGCAGGCCTGGGGATCAAACTCTGGGCATTTATGTACTTCGCTCTGGAGAATAAACTGTCATTTTGAAAAAACATTGCACATTAGAATAAACTTGACTAATGCTAATTTTAAAGGCCTGCAAAGATAACCACATGGGGCAGGTTACAGTCATCTTCAAGACTTTGACGTGGTGTACTGTAGTAATTATTGTTTGGACTATGCTGTTGCTTTTGCAAATACTGGCTGTCACTGGTGAAAAACTTCTACATGCTATGTAGAAAAGTAATGGAATAAGATATTGCTTTATGGAACTCATGAGTGCAGGTCATGAGTAGAAGTCAAGGAAGATTAGAATAGATTTTCAGGGATAGTATTAAACAAGGATAAGAAAACTATTCTATATTAGAGTTGATGGGAGGCAAGGTTTGCATTATTATCTGTAATATCAGAATGCTCAGGGTTAAATCCTAGCTGTGATTCTGCTGGCAAAATTTGAATGTGTCATAGAGTTGTTATGAGGTTTAAGTGAATTAATATACATGGAAGGCAATAAAAGTGACAACAGCAAGTGTATGATAAATTATCATAGAAGTATTATAATCATGGACGTCAATAAAATTTAGCCTCAAAAAATCATTAGAAGTCTGTCAAAGGAACCTCATTAACAATTAGTATACAGATGTTGGAGATAAATAGTTAATGAACAACGCAACGAGAACACATTTCTAAATATTCTACAACTTTACGTAAACTAAATGAAATACATATCGAGCCAGGGCCTCAGAATGTGAACGTATTTGGAAAAAGTGTGAGGATAAGGGTTAAGATGATGTTGTACTGGATGAGGATGGGTCCTGAATCCAATGACATTGTCCTTAAAGATGAAGGAAGAAGGATATTCAGACACAGTCAAAGAGAGACACACAGGAAAGCGGGCCATGGAAGGAACCAAGTTAGGAGTGACTTGGCCGGAAGCTTGCCAGGAGGACACAGAAGCTAAGAAGAGGTAAAGAAGGCCTTTCCCAGAACCTTGAGAGGGAGCATGGCTTTGCAAATATCTTAATTTCAGCTTTCTGACACCTACAACAGTGAGAAAACAAATTTTGTTGTTTTAAGCCACTAACTTATAATCCTTTGCTATATTAGACCTAGAAAACTAACATTGTGGAAATAAAAATTGTAATGAGAAACTTGACTCTAATTCCTTAAAAGTGTTTATATTCAAGTAGATCAGCAGAAAGAAAAAGGACAAAAGTTTTCATTTCAATTGTTCTTCCTTTAAAAAATTTTAGGGATTAGTTTACAAATTATACAATAGCATGACATAGTTTTTTTCACTATTTCATTGTCAAAGGAGCATTTTGATGGCACTTTCATATGTTGTTGGTTGACTGTAAATTGCAATTGTAATTGTAACCCAGTAGGGGACCATTTGAAACTTTTAAAAATTACAAATGTGGTTGATCTTTGTTCCTGCAACTCCATTTTTCAGAAAATTATCCTATGTGTATAGGATAATATTCAACTCGCTGTAGAAAAATGAGTCTAAATAGTTCATTGCATCATTTTTGATAACAGAAGTTTAAAAACCATATTCAATGCTCCTTAAGGAGAAAGGGATTAAATACTTCAAGGCAGTTAGACTATAGAAATGGAAAGATATAAAAACGTTCTAGGACCAGGGTCAGTAGTCTATGGCCTGTAGACTAAATTAAGTGTGGCTGCAAATATAACTCAAGTTTTGTAGCTTAGCCATGATAGGTCATATCTATGGAAGCTTGTCTATGCAAGAGGCAGTGGAGTAGTCGTGACAGGGATGACAGGTTTACAGAGCCAAAATATTTACTATCTTGCTCCTTATAGGAAACATTTGCTCACCCCTGTTCTTTATAGTGATTCAGTATCTAGACATATGGGTAATTGCAGTAGATAGTGATAAAGAAAACAGAGCACGTTTAACTTAGATTTTGTCCCATTTCATTGGTGACCAGAATTGTAAAGAGTATTGCGTTCACATATCAAGGTAGTAATATAACCATACATTCCTTGGTACACAAACTTGGTACATGTCCTTGGTACACATCCACTTGCTGCACAGACTCAATTCTCTTCACAATTTTGGTCATGAACCAAACAGGATGAAAGTTAATTTAAATTTCCCCATAAGCACACCACAGAATGTAATCAATGAATTTGATTCAGTTCTCATCCAACTCAGTTTGGGACCAGAATCATAGAAAGAATGAAGTCCATAAACTGAGCTACTACTGTGTGTTATATATACGTATATAAATATAGCAAGACACAGATCATTATGAATATTGTATTAGCATTTTAAAATAAGGTGGGGTAAAAACTGTTGGTCTTTTTTACTTATGCATGTACAAAGAAATTCAATCTGGAGTAATGAACTAAAATAGTGTCCATCTCATTGGTTAGTGGAGACACTAAGTAAATAGTAGATTACATGAGGTTTTGTTTTTTAGTATGTATATGTGTTTATATTATTTAAAAGTATTTAATTCATGTGAAGCATTACTTATTTAACAATGGTTACATCTTTAAAATTTTGGTTCCTGAAAGAGCAATGAAAATCTAAAAGGTACAACAGATACTGTGAAAGGGAAAGAAATTGTTCAATGGGAAGGAAAAACTGGGAGGAGGAAAAAGGACAAATGAAAGAAGGAAAAAATATATTTAGGTATATATGCAGAATAGTTTGGATAATTGTATCATCGATTGCTGCTCGTCTTTTGAAAGGAGCAATTAATACTTAAAAATGTTTTTGTCTTATTTTTTTTCCTCTTTTGAATTTCTTATAACTTCCTTATTTTTTTTAAACAACTCTTACACATCTATATCTGGTAAACTGAACAACTAATTTAAAGATAGCATCATGTAACACAGCAACCATTATTGAATTCTGATTACTTTGTTTAGCAAAATCTTGTTTGATTTCTAATGTTCTTTTTTTCCTATCACTTTTGTATTTTTTAAAAATAAAATTTTGATTCAATGTCACAGCCAGCTATTTTCATTTTTGAATAAAATACGTTGTACAGACCTGTGCTGCCTGTGCGGATGGTCGGTATGGCAGAGTTAACTGACGTTTAACTGAGGTCAGGCAGTCCTGAGATGAAACTGAACCCAAATCTTTAACAACTGTGTGATAAAGGATAAGGTAACAACCCGAGCCTCTCCATTTTCTCTTACATAGTCAACATAGAGCTTGTCAAGCAAGTTACTATGACACACACATATATAGATCTTGTTCAATTTCCAGTATATAACATGTACCAGGGGTATGAAGTTTCACTTTTATCTGTGCTTTATACTTGACAAAACACTTCATCCTATCTAGCACTGACAGCAACATAATAACTGTTCTAATATTCTTGCAATAATTCGAATATATTTGTAAAATTTTGCAAAGTCAGAAAGGCACCAAATGGGATGCATAGATACAAGAGTCCAAATTTCCAACAAAACAGAATATAAAATGATTCAGCATTTTTACTCACATCGATATAGCTAGCATTTATGTAAGTTGTCCCTGTTTCTCCATTTATTTCAGAGAGTTCAACACGGTTGTAGTCATCTACATAACAAAAAAGAGAACAAAAGGATGAGCATCAAGTAATTAGTTTAAAGATACAAAAACTCAAGACATAATAAACACTTACAAGGAAGGATGTCAACATAGCGGTTTTTATTTTGATTGGAAGGCTTTCGAGCATCCTTGATAGAAAATTTACTGAACACCCGCGGGATGCTCTGGAAGACACAAAGAAGCATTCACTACATTCCAGCATGTATAGAAATAGTAGCTTTCCCTTTAGCCATCATCATTTTAAGTAAATGATTCATCCTGCCCAATATCCTCCATCTACTGATTAAATCACATAAGTGTTATTGACATCAACACTATTAGGAATTATGCACAAATAGCTTTTTTCTTTGATAATTATAATAGATTACTTTCAAGACAAACATCATGGAAAAAGTTCAAAATTAATTGCTGTGTCACTTTAAAATTCATTAAAAGACCAATGCTTGGATAATTACTTGACTACAATTTCAAAATTAGCCAGATAATTTTGGTGACATGACTTTATAATTGAAAATGACCCAATAAAGCATTATACAAAAATATCTATGAGTTTATACTATGATCCTATCATCATTTATGAATATCCCATCTGGCCAATAAGTGTCTGCTAACAATATCTGTCTTAATTATACTAAAATACTCTTCAGGCCAAATTATAAAGGAAAATGGTTGGAAAGAGACATTGAAGGTGAAGTTCTCTGATAAAAGATTCAGACTTCTCATCCTGGATGAAGAATGATGGATACCTGGAATTCAGCCAGGAAAAGTCGACCCTCATCAGCAATTTTTCTCTTATATGTTTCCAATAAAACATCCGCCTGAATTGGCTCCACATTCATCAGCTGTCTTTCATCGTCTGTAAACATATGAATGACTCAGAACTTTGGTTGCCTCTAGCTTCCAATGTGCATACAGATCTTGCTAGATTTATAACTTGGATCTAATCTCACATTCTTTCCTTCTCCCACACCTTCTGTCTGGGAAATCTTCTACTGAAAGCATTAATCTACAACCCGGTGACTTCTAAATATTGTGTTCATTTTTCTTCTGGACTTTCTGTTGTTACATTTATTACTATACTCTTTTTTATTTTCTATACCTACAGAAAAGATCCTAGACCGAATAATGCTATTTTGGGGACAGACATTTTTCCATTTGATTCCAAGGAGTTTATAGCAACTAACATTTATTGTTATATGATAATTGTCACTCCCATTTTAACTTACCATGAAGCATTACAATTCTACAGATGAAGTAAGGTCAATTTGATCATCTTTTTACAACAGATTGTAAAGCAAGTTGTATTTGTTTGTTGTGCCTCCAGAGTACAAAATATGTTTGTCAAATAACTTACTTTCTACTAAAAATACATATCAACTATCAAACACTAGAGTATATATGCAACTGGAAAACAATGGTACTAAAAGAATTTTTATAATATGTTGTCATATATTTAAAAAAATTCTTCCATTCTCTGTTCTGGTCACAACATTCCTTTCAGTGCTTGTGTTAATGTTCCCCATTTATGAAGAAAGGAAATTTGTATGTGAGGATGACACATTCATTTGATTGTCCACAGAAACTTTCTATGATCAAAATAACCAAACAAAGTGTTGTGGCTTCTTTGTGTTTTGGATTCCCCAGTGTTTATTCATGCTGAACTGAGGACGCACAGCAGGATTTTGGTGGGTTTTGTGTGTAAATTGCAGTGCACTGCAATGTATGGTCAGTGTCAACTTTGAAAGAGAATGTTTTGACCCTCTCCAACCAGCCTGCACCTACTGAAGTGGGTTGTCCTTTGCTCAGGTATTTTTGTCCTTTGCTTTTCATGCTTTCTTCAGCCTAGTAAGACTAATTCTCAGGTATGTTATCTTGTTAACTTATTTCTTCATTTATAGGAATTGAATGCCATATGCACTCCTAGTACTGGCAGTAGACCAGGGAACGTGTGAGGAAAAACCCTGCCTTCTCAAAGCATGCATTCCAGTTATAAGAGGACTGTCGAGAAACAAGTGAAACACCATGTCTCCGAGTGATATGTCCTTCAAGGGAAGAAAGAGTCAAAATAGGACTTCAGGCTTCTGTATACAGAGGGTTGGCTGCTACTGCAGAGAATGTGCTTTCAAACAGAAGTCAATGCGAGACAGAAGAGTTCTGAACTCTGCTTGTCTCGTGTGATAGAAGGCAAATACGTTTCATTATGGTAAACATAGATGTAAATTATTTAACTCCATCTCTTGTAAAACCAGGAACTTGTTTTGCTCTCTTAAGTCACATTTCTGTTATTTGTCTTGTCCATAAATGTGTCTATAGGAGGAATTCTCAACAACCCCCACCAGCAAGGACCTGAGGATGGTCACTACTACCCATGACTGCTTGCATTCCACTCTTTCCCTTTCCTTCATTTGGACTAGCATCCCCAGCAGTCTTAGCAGATTTAATGTACATCTTCCTCAACATCAGTGCTCTTTCTCTGTGTAAAACCAGATACATCCAACTACTATGACCTTATAAATCACTGCCTTATTTGTCAGTCTACCTGTCTTTCTCTACTAATTTCTAATTTCTCTGTTAATTTCTAACTACAATGGTCTCTGTGGTTTTTTAGTTTGTTGGGCAATTTGGGACATAAGAAGAACCTCACAGATGCTTGCTTTTTGGAGAAATGAATTTCAGTTCCATCATTGTATCAAGAAAGGATGAAGTGCAGGT
Organism: Ctenomys sociabilis; assembly: GCA_004027165.1. Lineage (NCBI taxonomy): Eukaryota > Metazoa > Chordata > Mammalia > Rodentia > Ctenomyidae > Ctenomys > Ctenomys sociabilis. The sequence continues at coordinate 62,576 of PVKA01005821.1, forward strand.
CAACTTTAAATGCCCAATTCTTCTAAACAAATAAGTAAGCTCAAATTCAAGAGAGGGAATATTCTTCAGTAAAAAAAAAAATATGTATACTTACCTCTTTCAACAAGTTCCTGTTGTTCATCTAAGTTACTGTGGAAAATAAGAAATTTAAATGTCGACATTCTTAAGAAACACTGAGTTCAATCATCACGCTATTTAATTGCATTAACTTTATTCAATGTATTGTAGGAAGCAACAATGGAGGCAAAGTGGATAGACAGGGAATAGGGAGAAGGAGAAGAGAGGAAGCAAAGGGGAAAAGACAGGAAAGGAGGGAGGGAGGAAAAAACAGAGGAAAGATGGAGAAGTGAGAGGATGACTGAGGTAAAGAAAAGAAAAGAAAAGAAAAGAAAAGAAAAGAAAAGAAAAGAAAAGAAAAGAAAAGAAAAGAAAAGAAAAGAAAAGAAAAGAGGGAAGAAAATTTACTGAGTAGTTACTTCTGGGTTTTTTGTTTGTTTGTTTGTTTGTTTTTTGTTTTTGGCAGAACCGGGAATTGAACTCAGGCCCTTGCGCCTGCCAGGGAAGCGCTTATTCCACTGAGCCAACTCCTTTGTTATGTAAGTGGTTACTTACATGAGCTGATCTCACATAAGTAACTAGACTATCTCTAAATCCTCCTTTTTCATGAAATAAAGCTCTTCCTGGCCAAAGAAATAAATGCTCCTCCCCATACCGCCTTTCTTTTTCTTGCCATTCCTAGAATACACTGACTCACTTTGTACTAGCAGAACAGCTCTGTTGTCTTTATCCCTCTTTAGTAGAACAAGTATTTACACTAGAAAATACAAATATTTAACATAAACCAAAAACACCATTAAAAGCCTTCAATACAAGTTCAGTTCCCAGCTGGACCTCGTGCGCGCCGCTTTTCCTGCCCTGAGGTGACTCCCTCGCTGGAGTACGGATCTGAGCCAGAGCCTTATCGCCACCGTTCTGTCACTGCATCCACCCTTACCTGGATCGCTTCTTGTGCACATCGTATATTTTGTAGAGAACCACAAGCAGAGCTATTGATGTCACAATGATCAAAAATACCAGGAATCCAATCAGTGCTTTGGAATTATCTAGAAATTCAAAAATGTGAAGAAAGCTTATTGCATCATATATATTTCGACACTGAATAATCACTTTTAAAGAAATTACATTTTAATGTATTAATTTCCTGTGAACTTTTCCAAAGTAAAAAAATTCAAGATGATGCTAAATACCACAAATTTCTAATTTTGCATGTTTGACTATGTTGTTCAGAACATGTAAAATCATTTATGTTAGAAGAGAATAATTACAAAATAGAAGACCAGGTTCCTTCCCTCCATTAAATAATACTATCATTTAGATTTAATTCTTTCTGTCACTTCATTTAAAACGGATTAAGTAAGAAATCCAGCCATTATGATTTTCAGAGAGAAACGCATATTGTTTAACTTCGCATGCAGAAGTGAGTGGCGGCCTAGGGGGATTAGAAAGGCTTCTGTCCCACAAAGATAAACCCTCTTGCAAGCTCCCTGAGGTATAAAATTAATCAACCAAGAGACGAAAAAAAATGTCAGTTGACAGTAAAGACTCGCCCTGAGTTAAATTTTTTCTAAGGCTTAATGTGAAGTCAGATCTTTCCCTTTGGAAAAGGCTGAGAAAAGGAGGGTGCACTAGAAATGTCTTTGCCCTGAATTAGGATTTTTATAGTTGGCGCTATATACCATGTAAGTGCATCTGAATACAGCAGCTCAGGGGTCTCAGCTCCTGAGCCCCTGGCTCCAGGCCTAGCTCCACACATTTTAATTGAGAACTTGGTCAGAATCCTTACTTTGTATCTCTTTAATTCCTACAATGAGGCTAAGTAGATTGACTCACAGAAATTACCCAGATGCTTGGAACATAGTAAGCAATAATCATTCACTAATCCAAACAGTACTTGAATTTTATTGAGTTACTTTAATCAGTATAGTTTGAAGTACATAATGTTTACATTCCCTGTAGAGCTGGTGCATATATGAAACACATTTAATATCTTTCCCATTTGAGAAGCGTCTATCTCCTCCTACTTCCTATTATATATTTTTATTTTGCTTTTTAATTATATTTTGGGTTTCATATAAAAACCGTAATATTTAAGCTTGTATGCATTATTTGTTTCATTTAAATTTATGGTTTCAAATGTGTGCTGATTCTCCCACTAACAACTCAGATTTATCTTTCTTTTTGACAGAGTAGGACTCCATTGTATGTAAATGTCATATTATGTTTTTCCATTCATCTCTTGATGGTTGCTTCCAAGATTTAGCTATTATGAATTGTGAAGCTATAAACATGGGTATTCCTATACCACAATAACATACTGTCTTTAACTTTTTTGGGAAAATAACTGGAGAGGGGAAAACTGGGTCAATGCCTAGTTTTATAGTCTTTGGAGAGTTCCATACTGATTTCCACAATGGTAGTACCAATTTACATTCCTACTAACAATAAGGAAGGGTCCCTTTTTCCCTGTAGCCTCAGCATAATTTTGGGTTTGATTGTCTTGGTCACTTTTCTCTCACTGGAACGAAACAACCAATCCCCACAATTAAGAGAGAAAAGATTTGTTTAGCTTACAGCTTGTAAGACCATCGTCAGCTGGCTCCAAGGCAGAGTGGCACATGGCACAGGGCAACAGTTCATGGCAGAGGAAAATGGCAAAAGCAAGAAGAGAAAACGCAGTGGCAGCAGTCCTGGCTTTCCCTCCTCGACACTGTGTGCAGGCTGCCCACCCCAGGGCGGGTCTAGCACTCACACCCGTAATCCGAGCATTGGGCCGTGAGTCAGCCCTAAACAAGAAGCCCATTCCGTGACTCAGTGAGGCTTTGGGGGCACATCTGGACACAAACCATAACAGTAGATTTCACATTTTAAATTTGAGCTTTATTCCAACTTGACTTGAGTTAGTGCATTAAAAACATCATGCTGTGTTTACAGCAACACAGTTTGTAATAGCTAAATCTTAGAAACAACCCAAGTGTCCATTAATCAACCGAGCAATGAAGAAAAATGCAGAGAAAAGAATGTGAAGAAGTTTTTGCAGAAAAAAATTTATACAATGGAGACTACTCAGCCATAAAGAAGAATGAACTTGATAGTTTTCTAGGAAAGTGGGTGCAACTTGAGACCACACTCATGAGTAAAATAAATTACACTCACATGTGTAATCACCATATTGTCTCTCCTGTATACAAAGCTAAAGGAGTAAATCAGATCCAAAATGTGCGATAGATACTGTGAAATGGGAAGAAACTTTTCGAAATAAAGAGAAACTGTGGTGGGAGAAAAGAGAAAAGAAGAAAGGAGAAAAGAATATATATCATAATTCAGATCGTTATACTACTAATTTCTCTTATTTCAATGAAAATAAAGGTTTGTGCTAAGATTGTTCAGTCAATTTTGCATGCCTATTTCTTCTACTCTGAGTACCTACTTTAAAAATAAGAGTATGCAGTGTATTAACCACTATTATTCTCCTATTATCTTGTTTTGAAATTTTGCTTTATTGTTTTTTCTCTTTAAAATAAAAATAAATAAAAAATAAAATAATAATATTGTAGCACCAATTGCAGGAATGAGAATGACTTGAAGTACAGATTTCTGGTCATTGGTGTAGTTTCTTGAAAGTACCTCTGCAGGGTATCCTATTTTGCTAGTAATATCTTTTTTTAATAATATCATCACAGGAGTACAGCCGACTTACATGGTTTCAGTCCTCTACCCATCCATACCTCTAGGATAAGCACTGCATGCAGAAGATAAAATCATTTCTACTTCACAGGTGAAGGAACTAAGGCTTAGACAATTTAATCAGTGTATCCTGTGTTATGAATCAAAGAAGAAGCAGCCACAATTGAAATTCAGGCCTTACTGTTTTTACTTGAAATTTGATTTTCTATTTTTATGTTCAAGTTATAGCAAATTTGATTACAAGATAAAATGTGTCTAGCAGCCATTGCTTGCTTGCATCATTGCCATCTCTCAGTTTATAGAACTGTCTCATAACTGAGACCTCCAATGGCCATGTAGAAAAGCAGGCTTTCTTCATTATTTTTTGTCTTTTTGTTTGTTTGTTTGTTTGTTTGTGCAGGGTCCCACTCACAGCGTGGACTCCTAGTGATCCTCCTGTTTTCAGCCTCCCCAGCTCTGTAATTACAGGCATGAGCCACCACGCCTGGTCTTGGTCGCTGGCTCAGTGCTCCCAGGGGCAGGGATGGTGCAGTGTATGGTGCCAGGAATTGAACCTGGCCCCTGCACTTGCCTAAGCAGGCTCTTAGTCTGCTGAGCTACCTCACCAGCACTTCTAAGTCACAACTTGATTACATTTTCCCAGCTACGAGGAAAACCCTATGTCATCCCATTCCTTTATTTACCTCTCTGTGTCTAGTGCTCCCAGTGAAAATGTAAATTTTCTGATAACTGATACTTGCCTGACATTCCCTGCTGTCTTTGTTTCTACTCCATACACATCTAACATCTTCTGACTTACAGTACCATCTGTACTTAATATGCCCATTGCATTTTTATCTCTCTTTCCTCTCTAGAAAGTAAGTTCCATGAGGACAGATTGACTTCATTCTCTTTGGATTTCTGGATCACCTGGTAATTTTAGTTTAAATTTTTGAACAACCTCAGTACTATTTCCCAAAATGACTGTGTTGCTTTAATTTCCATCAATAATTTCTGCATTCAAAAGTTCCTTTGCCTCCATGTCTTCCCTGGCACTAGTCATCTTAATAACAGCAATTGCTGTTGGGATGGGATGGTGGGATGCTTCACTGAGACTTTGACTTGCACTTTCCTGATGACTATTGATCTGTTGGCCATTTTTGTATGACTTCCATTTAGAAATATCTACTCAGATCTAGTTTCTATTTTGGTCATATTATCTTTTATTGTATTTTGCTGTTATAAAAAGCTTTTGTGCTTTTGGAGGTCCCTACATATGATATTCAATTATAAACTCTCTGGACACAAGTAGTTTGCAAAAACTTTCTCCCATTTGTAGGCTGTCCCTTCACTTGTTGATTATTTTCCTTGTCATACAGATTGTGTGATGCAGTACTGTTTTTGCCTTTACAGTTCTGTCCAAAAGAATTCCTTTCCTAGTGTGGTGTCTGAAGTATTTCCCTTGTCTTATTCTAGTGGTTTCATAATTTGAAGACTCACTTTCATTATTTCATTTATTTTGGGATGATTTTTTGTAATTGGTGGGAGAGAGAAGTCTAATTTTATTCTCCTTTAGGGTGGGGATATTCAACTGATTCATCACCTTTTGTTTGGAAAACTCTTCTTTCTTTAATGTTTTACCACCTTTGTCAAACAGCAATTGCGTGCAGATACACGTGTTCATCATGAGGCTATCTGCTATTGGTTGAGATGCTTGCATTTATTCTAATATTATGCTCTTTTGGCTACTTTGGTTTCTTGTGTAGTTTGAAATTAAGTAAAGTAATGCCTTCCGATTTGTCCTTTTTGCAAAGGTTATCTTTAGTTATCTGGGGGTTTTGTGATCCCATGTAAAAATTCTTTTTACAGTTCTAGGGAGAATTTATTTTGTATTTTGATAGGGGTTGCAGTAAGTCTGTTGATTGCTTTTGATACTGTGGGAATATTAATAATCTTCATTTTTCCAATCTATGAACATGGGGTTTCTTTTCTCTTTTATATTCCTTGCAATTTTTACATATTCTATAATAAGTATCACACTAGAGATTCTATGCTTTCTTGCTATATGTATTTCTAGCTTTCTGAGTTCTTTTTTTAAATTATTTTCCTTTTGTGAGATAAGTTTTGTTGTGTTGCCCAGGTTGATCCCATATGCACAATCCTCCATCCTGAACCTCTCGGTTAGCTAGGATTACAAGTACACATCACGGCACCTGGCTTGAGGTTCTTTTCACATAGAATTATTTTTTTGATTTTTACTTCAGAAAATTTGCTATTGCCATATAGCAATGCTACTGATTTTTGTGTATTTATTTCCTATTCTATTTGGAGTGTCCGGCAGATGATAACTGTTATGGTTTGTGTCTAGATGTGCCCCCAGAGGCCTCCTGCAGTGATGGCATGGGACTCTAGAGTTTGTGACTGACTTGTGGTCCAATGCTGGAAATAGGAGAGTGAGTGGCAGACCCACCCTGGAGTGGGTAACCTGCGTACAGCACAAGGGCAGAAAGAAAACTCTTGAAGACATAGATACAGACAGATACTTGAACAAAACTCAAACTACACAGTAAACAGTACAAAGAATAAACAAATGAGATATCACCTTACTAAAAAGTGGTTGTACACCAACAGAACAGGAAAATATTTTAAGTCCCTCAGACAAAAGATTATATGTAAAACATATAAAGAATTTTTTAAAAATCAGACCCTCTCAAATTCAAAGATCCAGTCCAAAAAATGGGCTTCTGAGATAAATATTAATTTCTCAGATGAAGAACTATAAATGACAAATAAATATAAGAAAAATGTTCAACACCATTGGTCATACAAGAGATGCAATTAAAACAAAATTGAGATTCCATTTCAAACCAGAAAAAATGGCTACCAAGAAGTGAACCAATAATTGGCTAGAGGGACTGTGGGAAAAAGGGAATCCTTCTCTATAGTTGGTGGGAGTGTAGACCAGTACAAACCTTATGGAAATCAGTATAGAGATTCCTCAAAGAAGTAGGATTTCCTCATCTTTTTTTTTTTTTTTTTTTTTTTTTTTTGGTGGAGTTGGGAATTGAACTAAGGTCCTTGCATTTGGAGAAGTAGGATTAGAGTTCTCATTCAATACAAAACTGTTAAGTGAGCAGTATGGGACTTTGCTTTGATAAACATACTAATAAAATAGCCAAACCTTCTAATATAGTCTCTAGTCTAGACCCATGTGTTCTTTCTCCATTAACATTAAAGAACTGAGAGATACATACCTTCATAATGGCAGAAAGAAGAGTAATTATAGGTAGAACAATTTCAAAAAGGTTTAAGGAATATAAAATAAAGGAGCAGAAGCTATCACCTAAATATCATGCTAAAAATACATTAATTACTCAGAATACCTCAGTGTCAAGTTGGGGGGTACGCAGCGAAGGTAAATCACAAGACAGAAAATGAAACAGTCAAAAGTTGTGCTGACAGAGCAATGTGTACAATATTCTACTCTTCAGAAAGAGTAATGTGTACAACACATAGACACAGCACACAGAGAAGAAACTATAAGGAAAAGAGAAATAGTTAGAAGTAGTTATTTGGTGAGCTACAAACAGGATGGGGAATGTGACCTAGACATGGTGTTTTTATTATTATATTACTTAAGGAATTTTTTCATGCATGCCGTTATTTTAACTAAGATATTTAAAAACACTAATGATACACATTTGGATAGCCATACTGGTACTAAGTAATGTTATCTTCTATAAGGTAAATCAAGATAAAGTTATACCTAAGTCCCACTTCAGGGACAGAATAGACACAGGATAGACAAAGACAAAAAGAAAACGATCACTAAAGAATAATAAGACAAAGCCACTAGTGTTAAAAAATTACTATAAACATCACTATAACTTAAGCATCTGTGTAGATAAATCCTTTCATAAAATATCTTATAAAAATCCTTTAGTAACAGTTTTCCAGTTTGCATTTAAAATGCTGCATTTGGAGATGATGTTCACCTATATTTACCCTGCCACCATAAAGTACTCTATTTATGGAATTTACAATTTAAACATCTAATGGGTGTATAGATATAATATAATAGAGATTGACAGTAGTTAATATATAAGTTAAATAGATAAATAACCCAGTGGTGACTTACAAGATGTTGTGTAGTATTTTCTTTCTGGATCTCCCCTATATTCACCATTGAAGTAATATAGCTAAATTTTAGTAAAGAAAAGGAAAGAATTTCACTTATTTTATATATCATAATTCATCATATAAAAATATTATTTCCCATGTGTTTTATTTTTTGTTTTCATTAAAAATATACAGATTGGCCAAACATGGTTGCTTACATCTGCAAACCCAGCACTCAAGAAGCTGAGGCAAGAGGATCGTCATAAGTTCAAGGCCAGCCTGGGCTACACAGCCAGCCCCTGCCTCAGCACAGCAAAATTGTATGTATTTGCTTTAATTTGAAACTAAAACTTCAAAGTTATATTGATATGTTGTTATCAAAATTTTTGAATAAGTAGTCCAAAAGAAATTCAAAAGGACTGAGCCTATTTTAGCAAGGATAATAACTATAATAAGCAAGAATAAATTAAGATAATTGAAAAAGTACATTCATAATTTAAAATTCAATTTCTCTACTAAAATATTAGTATTTTCACATTTTATTTTAAATAGGAAATTCAAGCATATGCTATTACAACAATTTTACATAAAATGCACTTAGTTTTTTAATAATAAATTGACAGGGAATACAATTTACAGTGTAGATATAACTAGCATATATACCTATCTCATAATATTCAATGCAGTAAAAACAAAATCAGTTTCAGAAAACTGAAAGGAATAAACAATGATCATCTTAACACAAAAGAAATGTATAGAAAAATAGATCCAAATAGTATCACTTTAAAAGATTAATTACAAACATAAGAAACCTTACAAAGACCCAAGCTTTCACCCTATAGGATAATAAAATGATATTCCCAATATTTACAGACCAGCCAATAATATGAATCATTATATTATTATTATAAAGAAATAATTGAAAGATTGTGCTATTTACTGATAAGTGGGTTTGTTGAACAGTATTTATATTAAAGGTTCATATGGTTAGTAGAAAATAAAACCATGCCAGAATTTTACACAACTATTAAAAATTTCAAAATATTAAACTATTTAATGTGGAAAAGATGTATGATATGATGATATGTGAAAGACAGTTTACCAGATTATGAATTCACACCGTTGATAATATATGCAACATATAGAATGTTTGAGAATGCACTATACATTCTGAAAGTATGTTCATGAATTACAATAAGATGCAATAAACAATAAGATTATGGATAGTTTTTACTTCTTGATGTTCACTGATACTATCAGTTATTACTCGCATTTTCTAACCTCAAAGTACATTCAAAAGCTTTTCAGTTGAAAATTTACATCAGGAAAGATAAAAAGAAGGCATAAAGGAAAAACATGACAGTCTGTTGTACAGTGTTTTGTTTTCTGAATCAGACAGAAATTACCCTGAAAGTGAAATATTTTAAAGTTGTGAAATATTCTAACAAAACATTTTCTTTAAACCACTGTTATCAATTCAAGGGATAAATAGTTTGGAGGGTTTTTTTTTAATTGGAAACTTCTTGAAGTTTCATGCCATCAGACATTAGAGCTGTCATGGAAGCACTCTTCTTTATAGCCTGCGAGTACTAGACATTTATCATTATAATGGATATTGAAACCATGATAATCATAGAAACTGACTTACCAAAAACTCATAGTCTGTTGAATACCCAAGATGGTCTACTTTAAATTTGCAGTTTTTCTGTGACTCATTGTAAACATTTGCAAATCGATCGTGTTTAAGATTGACTTCCAAGTTATAAATTAAAGTAGGGCCATTTTTCTTATCAGGAGCATCACAATTGACTTCCACACTATTATCTGATGTCCAGATTAGATTCATTGATGTTACCCGGCTTGGAGCTATTAAAATAAAGAAAGGCTGATTATTTTAATTATATTCTAGCGTATATTTAAGTTACTGGGACAATATGCACACAATATAAGGTATTTAAAAGTTATTTTGTAAGTACACAAAGTGTAAGTGAAAAAACAAGAAAAAAACCCTACAACAAAATACTTAAAAATAAATAGGGCCAGCCAAATTGTTCAGCAGATGAAAGCACCTGCTTAGGCAGACACAGGGAAAGGGGTTCAAGCTCCTACATGCCATGCCCCAGGGCATGCTGAGATGGCAACTGAGACTGGGCATGGTGGCTCAAACCAGAGTTTGGAAGGCTGAAAACAGGGGGATCACTCTGAGTCCAATCTGTGTAGTGAGACCCTGTAGACCCAGTACTAAATACATACATAGATAAATGCGTACACACATAAATATAAATAACCTGTTCATTCAGTTAGTATGAACATATGGGTTGCACTTTAATGTGTGAGATTTCATGCAATCCCTGAAGGAGACTGTGCAGAATGAGAAAGTAGCAAAACAATGAAGGGAGGGAAAATGGAAACCCTGCAAGGCCTCCCATGCAGCCCCAACCTGTTTCCTGGAGGACCAACTTTATTTCAGTAAGCACCAGCAAGCTCCTTCAAGAACAAGCAACCAACTTTCTTTTCTTTCTGTGAAAGCACCAAAACTCAGGAGGACAACAGAAGCACGGAGCCCCAGACCTTGGATTACTTAGTGCATAGCCTAAGTGACCTGGAGAATATTATTACCCTAACCAGGATTAACAGGTGCTGGTTGGGATCTCTGGAGCTGTAGGTGCAGCTCCACTCAGAGCAGTTCCTTCCTCCCTGTCCTGAGTGAGGTGAACAGCACCCTCAGAAGCAGATCTAGTTGGGACCTGGAAGCTACCCAGGCATCCTACCCATGGTTGGAGCAAAACTCCATTGGAACCTCCAGTGGAAAGTGTGACATGAAATAAAATTATAGCTAGTTCAGTGTAACTAAAAGAAGAAAATATCAATAAAACTTTGTGTGTTATGAAGTGTTTTATCGGGGGAATGCAAGCTAATTTCACTTGTGTAATATAATGATTGTGAAATGACCTACTGCCAATGTTTTAGTAAAGCCAACAATAGGATTTTTTAAAATTCTAAATTAGGTCCTTAAATACCTGAAAGCTCATGAACATACTAAATTGTCCTTAGCCTTTGTTCCTACAATTGTACAACTACATCTGAAGCCTACAGAGAGCCCAAGTATCAGTTTTTAAAATTTTTGTTCAAATTTATTATAAACCCTAGATGCCAGTATATGTCCCAGACCAAGATACTTCCCAAAATAAACACAAATATCTGTGAACTGTGAGCTGAAACATCCTTTCTTTCTTTCTCACCAAGCAGGAAAAGGAGCATAAAAGCTTGCAACTTACGTCCAGATTTTGTTTGAAATATACAATTCTGAGCACTCCCATTGCGTTGCACTTTTCCTATGGCATAGGCAAATAATGATCCAGTGTAGTTTGTATAATATTCCAAGTTATACAACTTTAGATCCAAAGTTTCCTTGGTCTTATTCTGAATTTGGATCTGCACTTCTTTTCCTGTGAAAAAAATAGAAACTATTAATCACTAAAGGTCAAGATCACAACATATTTAATTTGCTCTTCATATGCTACCATTCTAAGCTAACTACAAATAGGAAAAATGACTAAGAAATAAGGATCCGGGGCTGAGGATGTAGCTCAGTGGCACGAGCACCTTCCCAAAAAACACAAGATCCTGAGTTTGACTATTATACCATGCTAATTTCAACAATTAATTCTTAGAGGCCATGAAACCATGAGAAAGTCTTATCTTGTGCAGTCCAGGTACAAATAAGAGAAGAGGAATTGGTGAAAGTGAAAAGAAAGGAAAGTACTGAGATCAGAGGCAAATCTGGCCAGAGAGGCATAAAAGAGATAAGCCTTGCTTACGTGTATTATATCTGGCAGAAGAGTCAGCACTTATTAAGGGTGGGGGACTAGTTGCTGAGATTTTTGAGTAGACAAATTAAATGAGAAAAGGTGGGTTACACTACTAATATGGACTACTGGACCGTATTGGAATATTTTGCTGAATTCACACACTTACAATATTTAACTAAACAAAAAAGGGGGATACAAACGAATGACCATTTTTGTACCTGTATAATCAGAGTAGTTAGGATAGATATACAGCTACATTCTCTTAATTCAATGAATAGAAAGATTTGTTCTAATAGTGTTTGTGGACAGGATATCATGTCTGCATCTTGTACAATAAATAACCATTAAGATAATATGCAATGCAATTATTATTGAAACTGTCCTACTAATTGGTTTTGAAACTGTCTCATTACTATTTGTTTCTCAATAAAATTATTAGAAAAATAAAAAGAAAAGGTGGGTTAAAATAAAATTAGCAAGGAATCACATCACTGGTCTATAGCTACAGTAAAATTTGTAGCCCAAATAATGACACAAACAATGAATCATTCACTCCATGTGCCAAGCACTGCCTCTAGAACTCACTCAGTTTGCTTTTTCAGGGGTCTCATAAGTTGGCACCCTTGCTGTCATTTCTGTTTTGTAGATGATACCAAGTCATGTGTGCAGAAGCTCACAGGAAAGGTGGTATGAATCCTGAAGGGAGCTCAAGCCTGACATTTCCTAGTCTGTGCTTCAGTCTCCGGTTTCACATATTGCCTGGTGCAGAAAGGTGACAAGTGCCCACAGCAGGGCAGAGCATCACTTTTTTCTTGAACACCTCAATTCTCTGGTGAACTAGGGTAAGTATTGGACTTGTAGAAGCAATGAGTTAGATCTTCTAACTCATGCTTACCTCCCGTCTTCGTTACATACTTGTAGAGCATAGAGTAATACCGCATATCAGCATGGGAGTATAAATAATAAGAGGAGATAGCTGGTTCAGCCAGAGTAATAGAGCCTATTTCTCAGAAACCCCCAAAACAAGGGTTAATTGATATGCATCTGGTGGCTCTGTGTTTCTTTGAACCTTGTGAGAATTCTCTGAAGACAAAAAAAAGATGTCTTGCCACCTCAAGACAAAGACAAATGGGAACCTCTTACATGATGGCTGGGACCTCCTTATATGCAGCCTAGTTTTTAGGGCAATGCACTGTTTTTTTATTGCGATAAAATCCACATGCCAAGGTGTTATTTTTAAAAACAACCTGGCTTCTGTTTAGTGACCTAATTATGGTGTTGGATTATATGTAATCTCACAATCACTTCATGCCAAAATAAGTTTCATTGAAGACATTTCTAGAAAGCTTTTATGTTAACCAGTGTGACAGAATTCAAGATGTTGGTTTTATTTTTGAACACAGCATTGTTCAAAGACCTTGTCATTGAAAATTTTTTAAAAACCAGATTGCATCAAAGTTTTCAGAGCTCAGAGAGATAAGTTGGACTGTTTATTTGTTTGAAATTCCACGTGGTGGTTAAGACTTGTTGGCAACGGAACAGCATGCAACTGCACCCCCACCAGAGAAAGTGAAGAAACCAAGGAAAGCATCCCAGAAGAGCGAAAAGGATTGAAAGAAGAGAACACAAGCTCTACTTTTTTCCTGCCTTATGATTTTTTTTTTTTTTTTTTTTTTTTTTTTTTTTTTTGGTATTTTAGGAAAGGATCTACAGGGTGTTCAAGGTCTCACTACTAGATCAGACTCACAGTGATCTGCCTATTACAGCCTCTCAAGGGCTAGGATTACAGGCACATGCCACCATGCCCAGTCTCAATTGCCATCTCATCGTGCCCCAAGGGCAGAGCAGGCAGGCCCGGGGATCAAACCCCCAGCCCCTGCTCCTGCTTGCAGGCGCTTTTATCTGCTGAGCTATTTGGCCGGCCCTTATAAACTTACCTGTTGAAATTATCAGAAACTCAAAAATATTAGATGTGTTTCTTCTCTAAACATTTCATCTGAAAAGTACCTGTGTATTTAACATTGTTTCAATAGCCTAATTATTAAAAATCAAAAAGACCAGGAAAAGTAAGCAGAATATAATGTAAGGTAGTAAAGTATAATGGTGGTTTTTTACTCTTCAAATCATAAAATTTATGCCTGGCACCTTCCCACCAAACAGAGATGAAATTCTACAAGTTATTAGGTTTCCTACAGGTAAAAGTTTAGAGCTAGGAGGAGCACCCCAGGGATGGAGCTGCTCTGTGATTCTCCTCTGGTTCCTGCAGTTTTCCATGAACATTTCAGATACTTTGAGCTGTTCAGGAGGTGTTCACCAATGTAGGTTCATTTGGAAGTTTCACGATAGACGTAGTCATAGCACACATTGACTACATTTATTTTTACAGATGTCTACCTATGAACTAGATTTTCTAAGTGGCAAAATGGATCCATGTTCAGATGTGTTCACCCAGTATCTTCTGTGTATTAGTTCGATTCATTTTAGGAAGATGTTCACTTTTCTTTGGTGGCTTAAGTTGTAATTTCAGAACAGAGAAAATCATCATGTAACATTTGGAAGATAGGAAAAAAGTTATTATCTGTCAGACACTTTCTTTCATTAGGTTCTGCACCACAGAGCATAAAAAAAAATCTGGGAGATGTTCTGAGATTTTTTATATCTAGGCCTAGAAAGCCTTTCACGAAGGGAAGCAGTTCTAAAATCAAGGCAAAGAGGCTTTCCCCATGAGCATTCATGCAGGACATTCTGGTTCAGTCTACACTTCCACTATTTTCAGTTTCTCCATTTCTTTTTCCAGGTACAGAATGAAATGTATAGAAATTACCTGAGTTAATCCATAATGCAAAATAAAATCCAGATGAATCTGGCTGTTGATTCCAGGTGATTTCTACTTTATTTTCATCTGTAACATTACAAGCAAGATTCCGAGGTATTCCTGGAACTATTAAATGAATAATAATATATTAAATTTAAAAAAATAAGCATGATGACAGTAGTCTTCCTAAGCACACACTACCAATAGCCATATTTTCACTAATTACAAATTAATAAGGAAATTCAAATAAATTTCCTTATTAAATATATTTAGCTTATTAAATATGCTTTAGAATAAACAACTTAAGCAAAGTAAATGCCATTCTTGGGTGGCATGAGGAACTTGAGCACTCCTGAGTAGATTACTGAGAATATGTTCTTCTTCTAATATATGTTATTTTTCAGAAATATTGAGAATTCTAATTGTTACTGTGCCCCAAATTTCACATTTGTAGTTGTCATTAGAAACTTGTATGATGGATGTCATAAATATTCTAAAAAATTATGAGGTATAATTCACATTGAAATGCACCCATTTGAAGTGTGGGTTAGTGAGTTATGAAGAATGTGCACACCCACAGGACCACCACAGCACCACTGTAAGATGCAGGGCATTTCTATCAATCTCAAATTTGTTTCTGTGCCACTTTCTAGTCCACCCAACCCCACACATATTCAGATACACTTTCTGTTACCAGAGATTAAATGTACTTTCTATGATTCCTTGTAAACACAAATAAACTAAGATTCACATCTAGTGTACTGTTTTGTTTTTTTTTTTCAACCGGGAATTGAACTCATGCCCTTGCACTTGCCAGGCAAGCACTTATTCTAATGAGCCATCTCCCGAGTCCCTAGTATACTGTTTTTAATATAACATTTTAGAGATATATTCATATTGTTGCCTCTGTAAGTAACTATTTCTATTTTATTAATTGGTAATGTTATCATTTGAATACTATATCTCCCTCCCCTTCACGAGTTAATGCTTTGGTCCTCAGCATTCCCAGAAGACAGTGAAACCTTTAGAAGTGCTGCTCTCTAAAAGATCCCTGGGTCACTGGGGACGTGCCTTGGAATCGGACTGAGGGACATCAGGGTCTTCCTCTTTTTTCTTTATGACTCACTAGGTCAGCAATTTGCTCAATGATGTGTTCTTTACAATTGGTAGCTGGTGTTGCAGAGAAACCAAAGCTATACAGTTGTCCAATCTTGGCTTGCAACTTCTAGAACCATGATCTGAACAAATTTTATCTATTTATAGGTTAATTACCTTGAGGATTTCATTATAGTAGTGGAATGCTGGCAAATATAAGTAATATTTTATTACAAATTAAGCCATATTTTATCTGTGTTCAAAAGTTGGAGGATATTTGAAATGTTTCCAGGTTTGGAGCTACTGTAAATGAAATTCCTTTATCTTGTGGTAATATGTGGAGTGCAATTGCTAGATTTTTACCTCTCATTGTCAACCAGAAGTTAGTATTGTTAGTCTTTAATTTTACCATTTTAGCGGATGTGTGATACCATTTCATCAAACTACCTTGATTTGAATTTCCCAGATGACTAATGATTTTGCATGTCTTTTAATGTGTGTGCATATCTTTGTTTATGAAATGCATGTTCCAAATGTTTGTCCATTTTCAAGTAGGCTCTTTCATGCTTTATTTTGTATCTTAAAGATTTCTGTTCATGGTGGAAAATTGTCCCTTGTTGAAAAAGTAATTATAGGTATTTTCTCACAGTCTATGGGCTAGTTCCCTCAATCACTTCATTCAAAGGAGAGAAATATTTGATTTGTATTTAGTGCAATTGAGCATTTTTTAAAGATGGTTGCTTTCTGTGTCCCATGAAAGCTTTGGCTAAATGAGAAAAGATATTTTTTCTAAATTTTTGATTAAATATTTTATACTTTTAGCCTTTATATCTACAAACTATTTTCCAAAAAAATTTATATCTGTTGCAAAGACACATGTTTGTATGTTTCTATAAGAACACCACATTATTTGTTGAAATGATTATCCCACTCTCTCAGGGAAGTACTTTTGTAAGGTAATCACATAGAAAAGTTAGCTACTATTTCTATTTCACTACAGTGATTTAACAAAATTATAAAAATGTTTACACTTAATATTGAAATACTGAACATCTCATGTTTAGGGCATATTCTCGTGCAGTTTTATTTGTTTAGTGTTCATATTATCGGCAGTTTATGGAAAGACTTAGATTTTCATATCCTGTTAGTCCTGAGTTTTCACTTCCATAAATAATTTAGAATCACTTTCTATGCTCTCACAAATCTTGAAGTATTATAATTAATAAAACACTTCTACAAAGAGCCAAATTGCAGATTAACACAGAAAAATCAAAAACTCTATTTCTATATCCTAACAATGTGTGATCTGAAAATGAAATTGAAAACATAGTAACACTGTAAGTAGGAATGGGCAAATTAGGAAGGAATCTATCAGCAAAAGTGTTAGATCTAAAAACTATCAACTCTTTTAATGTATTTATTACAGGGGTTTCAGGGTCTCACTACACATATCAGACTTGTAGCGATGCTTCTGTTTGCAGCCTCCCAAGTGCTGGCAGTCAGGCGCCACCACACTCAGTCTCAATCACAGTCTCAGTTCACCCCGGGGACAGAGCCAGTACAGTAGGCCAGGGATCAAACCCTTGACCCCTTCGTCCACCTAAGCAAGCGCTTTAATCTGCTTGGTTACCCGGCAGGCCCTACAACCACTTTTTTATAGAAATTAAGCAAGACCTAAATTAATAGAAAAACATTCTATGTTTATGGGTTGGAAGACTAACATTATTAAATAATCATTTTCCAGTAAGTTATCTTCAGATTCATTGTACTTTCAGTCAAAATCCCAATGAAAATCTCTACTGAAACTAACAAGTTGATCCCACAACTCATATAGGCTTTGTATGTCTTCTGACTATTCCCAGTAATTTTAAGGAAAAAGGACAAACTTAAATGAAACATTTTTCAATTTCACAACTTACTAAAGATCAACAGTAACAAATGGTCTACTACTGATTAAAGATAGGAGTGTAAATCAATACAATAGAACTGAAAAAAGAAAAACAAGCTCATCACTCTGGTCAACTAATTTTTGATGAGTGGTTATGACACTTCAGTAGAACGAACAGTGTTTCCACTAGGACAGTTCTTGTCCTCAGAGAGTAAAACTGGATAATCAGATGGAAGAAAGAAATTGGACACTGATCTTACACTCTGGGAAAATATGACAGAGCTAAATTTATTTATTTATTTTTTGAGATGATTTTATGTATAGTAGATTACAGAGCTAAATTGAAAGCTAAAGCCATAAAATTCTTAGTTAAACATATGGATAAATCTTCCCTGCTCTTAGACTTGAATATGAGTTTTTATATATAGCAGAAGAAAGAACAACAACAAAAATCCAGCTAGGTACAATGAACTTCATCAAAATGAAAACTTCCATACTTCAAAAACTATCAAAAAAGAAAAAAAAATGCAATATGTCTACTCACAGACTAAGAAGATACAGCTAGATTTGATATGTAACAAAGTTAGATTTGATATGTAAAAATTTGATGTGTGTCTAAAACACATAAAGCCTCACAAGTTAGTAAAAAATTCACTTAAAATGATTGAAAGATATGAATGGATAAATAACATATAAGTGACTGATAAACCTGTAACATCACAGGTCACTATCATGAGAAAATGAAGTTCAAAACAACGATCTACCACTTCACATCTACAAGTACAGCTGAAATACAAAGTTTCAACAGGTGATAATCAAAAGGTGAAAAGACTGGACATTCACATGTTGCTGGGGAGAACATGAGGTGGACCATCCACTTTACAGAAAGAGTTGGCCACCTTTCAAAATGTCAAACATAGAGTTGGCATATGGTTTAGCCCTCAGAGTATGCTAAATATCTGATAAATGAAAAGTTTTATCTACATACTACTTACATATTGTGCCATTTCTTTTTATTTTGTAGTAGTACTAATAAATTGTCAGATATATGCTTAACTCGTTTTCTAGCAAATTTTAATTAGAATCTTCATATTTTTAAATTATAGTGGAATTTCAACACCTTTAAAGATTTTTCTCTCTTCCACTGTCCCAGATGCTATAAATTTCTGTAATTCCAGCTACAGTATTATCACATTGTATTATTATCATATTATTACATGATCACAATTTTAAAACAGTAATTACCATTTTGCCATGGCTACTTAAATGTACCACTTTGCTTTATGAGTTTCTTTTGTTTATTTTATTCCTATCAGATTCAAGATCTGATAAATTAGAAGTTATAAAAATACAAAAAGAAGAGCGTATTATAAAAAGAGACATAAATAGAATGGTAAAGGAAACAAAACATTTTACTTATTTTGGTCCTAGTTCTATAAAATGTAACAGACTACACTTTAAACAATAACAAGAAATATTGGCTTAAGCATTTGAGTAATTTTTTTTTGATTTTAAGAAATTTATTTCAGTTCAGTGAAAAACAACATGCTCTAGAAAGACTTTAGAGAATTATGCAATGAAAATACAGCTCTTATGCAAGTCTATAAATTAACACAGCACAGTCTCTTCTATATTTATACAATGTTCTGTGCTATATACTCATATCATTTGTACTTTTGGATTAAATACACGAGTATCTTAGGAGAATGGAGAAACCTACAACATACACTTGAAATGAGCCAATAGACTGAGTGGTGGAACCAGTGTGAATGTGGCACCACGAGCCCTGCCAGTCCCCCCCTGGAGCCACCGCCAAGTCCAGGCATGGTGGGACACATCTGTAATTCCAGCACTCAGGAAGGTAAAAACAGTGGAATCACTACAAATCTGAGCTGTGGAGTGAGACCCTGTACCAAAACATAAAAAAAGTAAATAGATAATTGCTAATATCATATTATAATCCTCTTGGTTTCAAGTACATGGAGGTCTATTAAAATTTGCTATTTGAAAAACCCAAATTGGGATGGATTGTATACATATGCATGAATAATGTTTAACAGGGATCAAATTTAAATGCACATTGGTCTTAATAAATCTCCTCTTAAGTTATTACCACTCAGTCTATTGAATAAATTATTTTTAAACTCAATTTAAAATTTGTTTTCTAAAGCTCCATCATTTCCAGTAGTTCCTCAAAATTAAAAGAACATGAAAGGCTACAGAATTTTACTTATAAATTCAGAGAATATGCTCACCACTGACATCTGTTTCAATAGTTTTAGTTTCATTTCTGTATATCTGTCCATCATAGCGTACTTCTGAAGTACATTTATACTTTGTTTTGGGTTGAAGATTATCTTCTTCAATGATATGTCTATCAGATTTTGATTCATGTGAAGGAACTTCTGAAAAAAAAATTACATTACATATGCTATATTAACACACAAATGTATTTTCTTATTTATATAGAAATATAAATTTACTTCTTTCCTTATTTCTATAATATATAAATATATTATACATTCATTAAGTTAAAGATGCCAGTGGTCCAAATAATGTCAAAGAGCTTGAAAATGATCAATTTTGTTATGATCAATTTTCAAAATAAATATTTAATAGGTGAACTAGAAGAGTGACTCTGACAGAATAGGGCCTTACTTAGTTTAGGATTCTATGGTTCAAAACTTAGATTGCACCTTAGGAACCTACTATGGGCACATCTAAAATGACCCCCAAAATCTCACTTGTTCAGAAGGTGACGGGATTGCTGGGCACTATTGCCCGTCAGTTGTTTAGCCACCCATGAGTTCATGGCTGAATCTGCTGTTGGCATATGGGGCCAGCTGGAAGAGGCAGGTCACTGAGAATGCGCGCCCTCAGGTCTCCTATTCTGCTTCCGCCTTCTGAGAGTTGAGAAGCTTTCTTATGCTGTGCCCTTTCATGATGCTCTTTCTGCTTTAGAACCAACCAACCAGGAACTAAGCCCTCAGAAAGTCAGAGTCAGAATAAAGCTCTCTTCCTTACATTTTAGATGTCCACATCTGGCCACAGTGATAGCAAAAGGGACTCACAGGGAGCCTTTCCCCAAAGAGATTTTCTAAACAAGCCACTGTTATCACCAGCCCACCGTATGCTTGTTCTCACTTTCCTTCTGCTGCTTGCAACACAGCTCCTCAGCATGATAATCACAGCCAATGCCACACTTCATCATGTGTATATGCATGCACATTTGCACATGTGCACAATACATATCTGTTTGTCTGGTGCGCCAAATACACGTGGCTTTATGCTGAGGACAGGAGAGGCTAGTCCATTAAGTTCAATATGCTGAAAAGCAGTGTCACCTCAATCCACAGCCAAGCTAATGTCTGTGAGCACTTGCTCTTTACCTATTACCTAAGTATACATAAAACTGCATGAATTCTCTTGACAGGAGAAATAGCGAATTTGTCTTAGTGGCTTTGATAATGATGATTTGACTTGAAACATACCGGAGACCAAAAAGAGGAAGGAAACAAGGAAGGGGAAAAAGCATAAAAGGTATTATCTAGAACAATTTCTACCACAGAAAATCTGTAATGCATGCATGACACATCCTTACCACAAGTAAAATTGTATGTAAATTCATCCATACAAGTAAGATTTTCTGTTTTATCCCATTTTAAACAAAGTGAAGTATTTGCTTTTTCTGGTGGTGTGCAATCAGATAAAATAAACTGTTCATACTCTGTGGAGAAGATAAAGAAATAGACTTGATTAATATTGCATAATACGAACTTTTCTCAACTGAAGTCACTGATGTATCATTTGGCAAGCATCTAGAGTGCTTTTGAAAAAAAACATAATAATTCTCAAGGTTTACTCAGTTCATTATTAGTAAGCTTTACTTTTTTTGATACCAGGAATCGAACTCAGGACCTTGTGCTTGCCAGGCAGGAGCTTAAATTGCTGAGCTATCTCCCTAGCACTGAGCTTTAATTTTAATTGGCACATAATTGTTCAAATTTGTAGTGCATACAAGGTGATGTTTTGATACACATATTCACTGCACAATAATGATCAAATCAGTGTAATTAGCATTCCTATAACCTCAAGCTTTTAAGTTTCATTATGAAAAATAGTACTCTAGTTTGTTTCAATATTACACATTTCAGTTTCATTTAGAATTATGCTACTTTTAAAAATAAAACTTAATCCATTCTTCAGGTGATGGGCATTTTGATTGCTTCCAAGATTTGGCTGTGACAAATTGTGCCGCTCATATATCATCATGGTAGGATGTCTTCAGTTTTCTGGGAAAATACCCAGACAGGGAATAGCGGGGGTAAAGAGCATTTGTATACAATGGAGCCCTACTCAGCTATAAAGAAAGACAAACTCGAAGCCTTCGTAGGTGAGTCGATGCAACTGAAGGCTATGCTCATAAGGGAAATAACTCAGACCCACGTGTGTGAATATTGTATTGTCTGCCCAGTGCAAGAATCTTAAAGAAGAAATGAAACCTGAAATGCATGATAGCTACAGTGAAACAGAAATGGAACTTAAGGAGTAAACAGCGAAGAAGAGAAAAAGGGGAAAAGAAGAAAGGAAGTAGGGAAAAACATACAAGTATATTTTGAAAACAGCATGAAAGTGTAGAATTTTCACGTTGACTAATTCTGTATGCTGATATCTACAATCTAAGCAAATACGTCAAGGCCAGCAATGTGTAATACTAAAGCATGCCTGAATGCCTGTCATTTTGGTCTCCTAAATGTGTACCATTCCTAATAGTAATAATATCAATTATTACTATACTCATTTTAAAACAAAACTTTTAAGAAGGTTAAAAAAAGGTGAGACAAAAACAAAAATTTAAGGTTTCCTGAAAATAAAAGGTGATATGCAATCATATGGCCAATCTTATATAACTATATCTGTTAATCTGAGCAACAGATTTGATGACAAAAACACATATCTCAACTATTGTTAATCAACTATTATTGGTTTGAAAATCTGTAACATATATACTGTCGTATGTTGCCCTGTTTCTGTCTTTGTTTCTGATTTTTGTGCTTGCTTTGCTTTTACATTTCAAAATTAAATTAAACAGAAAAATAAAATAAAACTTCAGCAAACATCTAAATGCAAGCCTTGCATATTTAAAACATTCCAACTTGATCTCTTAGTTACATTTCCTTTTTTGTTAACTCTTTGAATCTGTTTTGATCAATCAATCATTACACAGAATACTGAAATTTCTCTATTAGAGAAGACATTGTGAAATATTAATATTTTCTGTGTTGAAATGATGTTTTATTGCCCAGTATTGTAGGGAAATGAATAAATTAGATGAATTGTTTTTCCAAAATACACCAGTATTTTCAATATATAATGCATTAATTTCTCAGTTATCGCAAGTTTTCAAATTATGTAACATAATTTAAACAATTACACAGTCTCTGTATCCCTTTTCCAAAATGCATCGAACTAAGAAATGCTTCAGTAGAGACTGTTCAACACCGTCCATCCTTTCTGTCCTCCAGCAGTGGATAAGTTGGTAAACTAGTTGATTTCCTTAATATCACTGCAATTCTCCTTTTCAGTTCCATGTTTGTTTTTGTTTCTGTTTCCTGAGGCCGATTCTCACTATCAAAGCCAAGCTGACCTTGAATTTATTGCTAACTACATAGACCAAACTGGCCTCAAACTAGTAGCGATCCTACTGCCTGTGCCTCCCAAGTGCTGAGATTACAGGCACAATCCATCATGCCTGGCTAATTCGCCACTTTTATGAATTTTGTTTGTTTCCATAAACCCAATGTCCTTAACTGTATTTGTCCCTAACTCTCATCACAAAGTTGTGTCTAAAAACACAAATGAGTACATACAGATGTGATGACTTGAATGAAGTAGATGACAAAAATGAAATCTTGTGCATGATCATCTAATAAGATAAGTGACATCAAATCTACACAAACCTTTCTGTAAAAAAAAAAAAATAGCAGTATCAGGACTGGCCAAATAGCTCAGCAGATTAAAGCACCTGCTAGCAGGCACAGGGGCAGGGGGTTCGATCCCCAGGTCTGCTGTTCCAGCCCTGCCTCCAGGATGTGCTAGGATGGCAATTAAGACTGGGCCTGGTGATGCAACCCTGTAATCCCAACACTTGGGAGGCTGTAAACAGCTGGATCACTATGAGTCCAACCTAGTAGTGAGACTCTAAACACCCTATAGACCATTCCCTAAAATACAAAAAAAAAAAAAAAAAAAAAAGAACAAAAGAAAAGAAATAGCAGTGGAAACTGAAATATATAAAGAGATGGTTTACATTACTTCAAAAATTTTACTTGGTTAGGAAAGAAAAAAGTTCCACTATGGACTTTCTTTCCTTTGGCCCTGTTTCTTACCATCCCGGTTCCTGGGATCGCTAGAACAGGCACACATGGTAGGGCTGGTGAGGTAGCTCCGTGAACTAAGCACCTAATTAGGCAAGCACAGGGACTGGGGTTGGATCCCCAGCACCACACGCTGCACTGGCACTGTGCCCCCCGTGTGTGCTGAGCCCCCATAGAGACCAGGCATGGTGGGGCACACCGTAACCCCAGTGCTGTGTGCGGAGGCTGAAAGCAGGAGGACCTCTGCAGCTGTGTAGTGAGACCCTGCACCAAATATATTAAAGAATAATAATAAAATAAATAAACAACACACACATATAGAAGGACCCTGTTACTGTACACATAGAAACACAAATGGGTTGACATTTACCTGGTGGTACATGTAACATTAAAAGTTTATAAGAAGAACACGAATCATCAGTTATGTGAATTACATGCTCCGAGCATCCTTTCAGTCCTTGCAACACTTTCTCACAGTCCATATCATTGCATCTCATGGACTTAGAGCCACTCAGTTGTGCGGTGAATGATTTTTTCGTCTCATCATACTTGTATGTCACAGAGATGTCAAAATATTGATCTAAAAAGAAATAAAGATGAGAATTATCCTTCATTCAGAAAGAACAAATATACATTTGGCACAAATGCCTCAATGTGTATTTTCAATCATGTCAAATCACTGAAAGATCCCCAGAGATATGAAAAGTACCTGTGGTGCTTTCATATCACGCTTTGATAATTTCAAGAATTTCAGATTATAAATTTATGTTACATAGTTATTACATCTAATTTTTGTTTTCTTAAGTGGATTATAAATTCCATGAGAGACAAGAAACTCTATTTATTTGATAACTGTTATAAATCTGGGTCTATGAATAATAGATATCATTAATATAAGCTTAATGATTATTTACTGATGGACAAAAGAAGGATAAAAAAAAATAGAAATCAGGTGAGATGGCCCACACTAATAATCTTGGCACTTGGGGAGCTGAGGCAGGAAGATCACCATGACTTTTGGATCAGCCTGAACTTTGTACTGAATTTAAACAAGCCTATACTGTACGGTGACATCCTGTCCCCCAAACAGTGGAAACTATACTTAACAAATATCCTCTTCTTTTTCAACAGTCTCTTTTGTTTTATGAAATGTAATAACACATTTCTCCAAGTACTTGGAACCCTAATATTCAGAGACCACCGTCCCTCATTTCACTTTTTAATTCTTGTAAAATTAGCATTATTAATAATAAACACCTCTTAAACTTCATTCGTTGTTAATAACTTCTATGGTCTGCTAAAAATATTTGAGCAAATATTAATTTAGACATTCATTTTATTTAACAAGAAAATATTAAGCCATTGTTACATTGAAGATGCTATTCAAAGCACTAGGAATACAAAACGAAATCAGACATGATCAGCTTTTTAAAGTTCAGTCTGATGCAAAGCATACG